>JAODAL010045902.1:0-31473 GCA_025379985.1 Phyllomedusa bahiana | reverse complement strand
ACTGGCCAGTGATACTAGACACCAGCAAGAGATCCACTGCCGTGATACTAGACTCCAGCAATAGATCCACTGCCGTGATACTAGACTCCAGCTAGAGATCCACTGCAGTGATACTAGACACCAGCAATAGATCCACTGCCGTGATACTAGACTCCAGCAAGAGATCCACTGCAGTGATGCTAGACGCCAGCAAGAGATCCACTGCAGTGAGACAAGACTCCTGCAAGAGATCCACAGCAGTGATACTAGACTCCAGAGAGATCCACTGCAGGGTAACTAGAATCCAGCAATAAAATCCACTGCAGTGTAACTAGAATCCACAAAATCCACTGCAGGATGAACTAGAATCCAGCAAGAGATCCACTGTAGTGTAACTAGAACCCAGCAAGAGATCCACTGTAGTGTAACTAGAACCCAGCTAGAGTTTCCACTCAGTGATACTACGGGAGACTCCAGCAAGAGATCCACAGCAGTAATCTAACTCCGTTAAATCTACTGCAATCAAATAGAATTTCCCAGCAAGAGATCCACTGCATTAAATTACTAGACTCCAGCAAGAATCCCTGCAGTGATACTAGACTCCAGCAAGAGATCCACTGCATGATCTGTATTACAGCTAGAGACCATGCAGTGTACAGACCCAGCTAGAGATCCATTGCAGTGTAACTAGACCCCAGCAAGAGATCCACTGCAGTGATACAAAACTCCATAGAGATCCACTGCAGTGTAAATAGAACCCAGCTAGAGATCCAATGCAGTGATATTTAGACTCCAGCAAGAGATCCACTGCAGTGATACTAGACTCCAACAAGAGATCCACTGCAGTGATACTAGACTCCAGATAGAGATCCACTGCAGTGTAACTAGAACCCAGCTAGAGATCCACTGCAGTAAAACTAGACTCCACAAAAATTTTCCACTGCAGTGATACTAGACTCCACAAGAGATCCAATGCAGTGATACTAGACTCCAGCTAGAGATCCACGCAGTGATACTAGACCCAGCTCAAGATCCACTGCATGATATTAAGAACCCAGCAATAGACCACTGCAGTTATATTAGACCCGCATAGATCCATGCATTAACTAGAACCGGGAGAGAATCCACTGCAGGAACAGAACTCCAGCAAGAATCCACTGCAGTGATACTAGAATCCAGCAAGAATCCACTGAGTGATACTAGAATCCAGCAAGAGATTCCACTGCATGATACTAATCCAGCTAGAGATCCACGCAGTAAATACTAAAACTCCAAAGCTAGAGATCCACTGCAGTGATACTAGAACCCAGCAAGAGATCCACTGCAGTGATACTAGACTCCAGCTAGAGATCCACTGCAGTGAACTAGACCCAGCTAGAGATCCACTGCAGGGGATCTAGACTCCAGCTAGAGATCCACTGCAGTGATACTAGACTCCAGCTAGAGACCACGGGCAGTGATACTAGACTCCAGAAAGAGATCCACTGCAGTGTACTAGACTCCAGCAAGAGATCCACTGCAGTGATACTAAAACTCCAGCTAGAGATCCACTGCAGTGATACAGACCCCGTAGAGATCCACTGCAGTGATACTAAACTCCAGCTAGAGATCCACTGCAGTGAAACTAGAACCCAGCAGAAAATCCACTGCAGTGATACTAGACTCCAGCGACAGAGGATTCCCACGGTTGCAGTGACATTAGAACCCAGCAAGAGATCCACTGCAGTGTAATTAGAACCCAGCAAGAGATCCACTGTAGTGTAACTACAACCCAGCTAGAGATCCACTGCAGTGTAACTAGAACCCAGCAAAGACCCACTGCAGTGTAACAGAAACAAGAATCCAACTGCAGTGTAACTAGAACCACAGAGACCACTGCAGTGTAACTAGAACCCAGCTAAGAAGCCAGGGCATTTGATATTAGAACCCAGCTAGAGATCCACTGCAGTGATACTAGAACCCAGCAAGAGATCCCGCAGTTGTAATAGACCCCAGTTAGAGATCCACTGCATTTGTATTAGAACCCACCCAAGAGATCCACTGCAGTGATACTAGAACCCAGCTGAAAATCCACTGCAGTGAACTAGACTCCAGCAAGAGATCCCTGCATGATACAAAGACACCAGCTAGAGTTCCACTGCAGTGATACTAGACACCAGCAAGAGATCCACTGCAGTGATATTAGAACCCAGCTAGAGATCCACTGCAGTGTAACTAGACTTCAGCTAGAGATCCATTGCATGATATAGAACCCACTAGAGATCCACTCAGTGATACTAGACTCCAGCTAGAGATCCACTGCAGTGATACTAGACTCCAGCTAGAGATCCACTGCAGTGATACTAGAACCCAGCAAGAGATCCACTGCAGTGATACAAGATCCCAGCTAGAGATCCACGCAGTGATATAGCCCACAAGAGATCCATCAGTGTCCCTAGCCCAGCAAGAGATCCACTGCACTGATACTAGACTCCAGCTAGAGATCCACTGCAGTGATACAAGAATCCAGCAAGATATCCACATCAGTGATACAAGACACCAGCAAAAGATCCACTGCAGTGTAACTAGGACTCCAGCAAGAAAATCCACTGCAGTGTACTAGGACTCCAGAAGATCCACTGCAGTGATACTAGCCCAAAAGCAAGAGATCCACTGCAGTGATGCTAGACGCCAGCAAGAGATCCACTGCAGTGTAACTAGAATCCAGCTCGAGATCAACTGCAGTGTAACTAGACTCCAGGTAAGAATCCACTGAAAGTGATACTAGAACCCAGAGATCACTGCAGTGATACGAGAACCCACAATATCACTGCAGATAACTAAACCAGCAAGAGATCCACTGCAGTGTAACAAATCCGCCGAGATCAACTGCAGGATACTAACCCACAAAGATCCACTGCAGTGATACAACCCATTAGATTGACTGCTGATACAACTCCGCAAGAATCACTGCAGTGATGCTAACGCCAGCAAAGATCCACTGCAGTGTAACTAGAATCCAGCTCGAGATCAACTGCAGAGATACTAGACTCCAGCAAGAGATCCACTGCAGTGATACAGACTCCAGTTAGAGATTGACTGCAGTGATACGAGACTCCAGCAAGAGATCCACTGCAGAGATACTAGACGCCAGCAAGAGATCCACTGCAGTGATACTAGACTCCAGCAAGAGATCCACTGCAGTGATACTAGACTCCAGAGAGATCCACTGCAGGGTAACTAGAATCCAGCAATAGATCCACTGCAGTGTAACTAGAATCCAGCAAGAGATCCACTGCAGTGTAACTAGAATCCAGCAAGAGATCCACTGTAGTGTAACTAGAACCCAGCAAGAGATCCACTGCAGTGATACTAGACTCCAGCAAGAGATCCACTGCAGTGAGTGATACTACTGTAGACTCCAGCAAGAGATCCACAGCAGTGATACTAGACTCCAGTTAGAGATCTACTGCAATCATACTAGACTTCAGCAAGAGATCCACTGCATTGATACTACTAGACTCCAGCAAGAGATCCACTGCAGTGATACTAGACTCCAGCAAGAGATCCACTGCAGTGATACTGTATTACAGCTAGAGATCCACTGCAGTGATACTAGACTCCAGCTAGAGATCCATTGCAGTGTAACTAGACTCCAGCAAGAGATCCACTGCAGTGATACTAGACTCCAGCAAGAGATCCACTGCAGTGTAAATAGAACCCAGCTAGAGATCCAATGCAGTGATACTAGACTCCAGTTAGAGATCCAATGCAGTGTAACTAGAACCCAGCTAGAGATCCACTGCAGTGATACTAGACTCCAACAAGAGATCCACTGCAGTGATACTAGACTCCAGGTAGAGATCCACTGCAGTGAAACTAGACCCCAGCTAGAGATCCACTGCAGTGATACTAGACTCCAGCTCAAGATCCACTGCAGTGATATTAGAACCCAGCAATAGGAGATCCACTGCAGTGTAACTAGAACCCAGAGAGAGATCCACTGCAGTGATACTAGACTCCAGCAAGAGATCCACTGCAGTGATACTAGAATCCAGCTAGAGATCCACTGCAGTGATACTAGACTCCAGCTAGAGATCCACTGCAGTGATACTAGACTCCAGCTAGAGATCCACTGCAGTGATACTAGAACCCAGCTAGAGATCCACTGCAGTGATACTAGAACCCAGCAAGAATCACTGCAGTAACTAGAATCCACTAGGACCACTGCAGTGATACTAGAACCCAGCTAGAGCTCCACTGCGGTGATACTAGACTTCAGCTAGAGATCCACTGCAGTGATACTAGACTCCAGCTAGAGATCCACTGCAGTGATACTAGACTCCAGCAAGAGATCCACTGCAGTGATACTAGACTCCAGCAGAGTCCACTGCAGTGATACTAGACTCCAGCAAGAGATCCACTGCAGTGATACTAGACCCCACCTAGAGCTCCACTGCAGTGATACTAGAATCCAGCTAGAGATCCACTGCAGTGATACTAGAACCCAGCTAGAGCTCCACTGCAGTGATACTAGACTCCAGCTAGGGATCCATTGCAGTGATACTAGAACCCAGCAAGAGATCCACTGTAGTGTAATTAGAACCCAGCAAGAGATCCACTGTAGTGTAACTAGAACCCAGCAAGAGATCCACTGCAGTGATATTAGAACCCAGCAAGAGACCCACTGCAGTGTAACTACAACCCAGCAAGAGATCCACTGCAGTGTAACTAGAACCCAGCAAGAGATCCACTGCAGTGTAACTAGAACCCAGCTAGAAAGCCACTGCAGTGATACTAGAACCCAGCTAGAGATCCACTGCAGTGATACTAGAACCCAGCAAGAGATCCACTGCAGTGATAATAGATCCCAGCTAGAGATCCACTGCAGTGATATTAGAACCCAGCAAGAGATCCACTGCAGTGATACTAGAACCCAGCTTGAGATCCACTGCAGTGATACTAGACTCCAGCAAGAGATCCACTGCAATGATACTAGACTCCAGCAAGAGATCCACTGCAGTGATACTAGACACCAGCAAGAGATCCACTGCAGTGATATTAGAACCCAGCTAGAGATCCACTGCAGTGTAACTAGACTTCAGCTAGAGATCCATTGCAGTGATACTAGAACCCAGCTAGAGATCCACTGCAGTGATACTAGACTCCAGCTAGAGATCCACTGCAGTGATACTAGACTCCAGCTAGAGATCCACTGCAGTGATACTAGAACCCAGCAAGAGATCCACTGCAGTGATACTAGACTCCAGCTAGAGATCCACTGCGTGATACTAGGCCCAGCAATAGATCCACTGCAGTGAGACTAGACTCCAGCAATAGATCCACTGCAGTGATACTAGAACCCAGCAAGAGATCCACTGCACTGATACTAGACTCCAGCTAGAGATCCACTGCAGTGATACTAGACACCAGCAAGAGATCCACTGCAGTGATACTAGACACCAGCAAGAGATCCACTGCAGTGTAACTAGACTCCAGCTAGAGATCCACTGCAGTGATACTAGACTCCAGGTAGAGATCAACTGCAGTGATACTAGAACCCAGCAAGAGATCCACTGCAGTGATACTAGACTCTAGTTAGAGATCCACTGCAGTGTAACTAGACTCCAGCAAGAGATCCACTGCCGTGTAACTAGACTCCAGCTAGAGATCCACTGCAGTGTAACTAGACTCCAGCAAGAGATCCACTGCAGTGATACTAGACTCCCAGCTAATAATCCACTGGCCTAGGATACAGACTCCAGCAATAGATCCACTGCAGTGATACTAGATCCAAGCTAGAGATCCACTGCAGTGATACTAGACTCCAGCAAGAGATCCACTGCAGTGATACTAGAACCCAACTAGAGATCCACTGCAGTGTAAATAGAACCCAGCTAGAGATCCATTGCAGTTATACTAGACTCCAGCTAGAGATCACTGCAGTGTTAACTAGAACCCAGCTAGAGATCCACTGCAGTGATATTAGAACCCAGCTAGATATCCACTGCAGTGATACTAGACTCCAGCTAGAGATCCACTGCAGTGATACTAGACTCCAGCAAGAGATCCACTGCAGTGATACTTGACTCCAGCTAGAGATCCACTGCAGTGATACTAGACTCCAGCTCAAGATCCACTGCAGTGATATTAGAACCCAGCAATAGATCCACTGCAGTGATATTAGAACCCAGCAAGAGATCCACTGCAGTGATACTAGAATCCAGCAAGAGATCCACTGTAGTGCAACTAGAATCCAGCTAGAGATCCACTGCAGTGTAACTAGAATCCAGCTAGAGATCCACTGCAGTGATACTAGACTCCAGCTAGAGATCCACTGCAGTGATACTAGAACCCAGCTAGGGATCCACTGCAGTGATACTAGAACCCAGCTAGAGATCCACTGCAGTGATATTAGAACCCAGCAAGAGATCCACTGCAGTGTAACTAGAACCCAGCAAGAGATCCACTGTAGTGTAACTAGAACCCAGCAAGAGATCCACTGCAGTGCTCACAGAACCCATCAAGAGATCCACTGCAGTGTAAGTACTACCGATCTTGAGATGCACTGTATTGATATTAGAACCCAGCTAGAGATCCACTGCAGTGATACTATATCCCAGCTAGAGATCCACTGCAGTGATATTAGAACCCAGCAAGAGATCCACTGCAGTGATATTAGAACCCGGCAAGAGATTCACTGCAGTGATACTAGAACCCAGCTTGAGATCCACTGCAGTGATACTAGACTCCAGCTTGAGATCCACTGCAATGATACTAGACTCCAGCAAGAGATCCACTGCAGTGATACTAGACTCCAGCAAGAGATCCACTGCAGTGATACGAGAACCCAGCAAGAGATCCACTGCAGTATAACTAGACTCCAGCTAGAGATCCACTGCAGTGATACTAGACTCCAGCTAGAGATCCACTGCAGTGATACTAGAACCCAGCAAGAGATCCACTGCAGTGATACTAGACTCCAGCTGGAGATCCACTGCAGTGATACTAGGCTCCAGCAAGAGATCCACTGCAGTGATACTAGACTCCACGGAGATCCACTGCAGTGATACTAGCTCCAGAAGAGATCCACTGCAGTGATACTAGAACCCAGCAAGAGATCCACTGCACTGATACTAGACTCCAGCTAGAGATCCACTGCAGTGATACTAGGCTCCAGCAATAGATCCACTGCAGTGATACTAGAACCCAGCTAGAGATCCACTGCAGTGATACTAGAACCCAGCAAGAGATCTACTGCACTGATACTAGACTCCAGCTAGAGATCCACTGCAGTGATACTAGAATCCAGCTAGAGATCCACTGCAGTGATACTAGACTCCAGCAATAGATCCACTGCAGTGATACTAGAACACAGCAAGAGATCCACTGCACTGATACTAGACTCCACAAAATCAACTGCAGTGATACTAGAACACAGCAAGAGATCCACTACAGTGATACTAGACTTCAGCAAGAGATCAACTGCAGTGTAACTAGAACCCAGCAAGAGATCCACTGCAGTGGTACTAGACACCAGCAAGAGATCCACTGCAGTATAACTAGACTCCAGCTAGAGATCCACTGCAGTGATACTAGACTCCAGCTAGAGATCCACTGCAGTGATACTAGAACCCAGCAAGAGATCCACTGCAGTGATACTAGACTCCAGCTGGAGATCCACTGCAGTGATACTAGGCTCCAGCAAGAGATCCACTGCAGTGATACTAGAACCCAGCAAGAGATCCACTGCACTGATACTAGACTCCAGCTAGAGATCCACTGCAGTGATACTAGGCTCCAGCAATAGATCCACTGCACTGATACTAGACTCCAGCTAGAGATCCACTGCAGTGATACTAGAACCCAGCAAGAGATCCACAGCAGTGATACTAGAATCAGCTAGAGATCCACTGCAGTGATACTAGGCTCAGCAAAGATCCACGCAGTGATACTAGGCCCAGCAATAGATCCACTGCAGGATACTAGAACCCACAGAGATCCACTGCACTGATACTAGACTCACTAGAATCCACTGCAGTGATACTAGGCTCCAGCAATAGATCCACTGCAGTGATACTAGAACCCAGCAAGAGATCCACTGCACTGATACTAGACTCCAGCTAGAGATCCACTGCAGTGATTCTAGAACACAGCAAGAGATCAACTACAGTGATACTAGACTCAGCAAAGATAAACTGCAGTGACACTAGAACCCAGCAAGAGATCCACTGCAGTGATACTAGACTCTAGTTAGAGATCCACTGCAGTGTAACTAGACTCCAGCAAGAGATCCACTGCAGTGTAACTAGACTCCAGCTTGAGATCCACTGCAGTGTAACTGGAATCCAGCTAGAGATCCACTGCAGTGATACTAGACTCCAGCAAGAGATCCACTGCAGTGATACTAGACACAGGCAAGAGATCCACTGCAGTGATACTAGACACCAGCAAGAGATCCAATGCAGTATAGCTAGACTCCAGCTAGAGATCCACTGCAGTGATACTAGACTCCAGCTAGAGATCCACTGCAGTGATACTAGAACCCAGCTAGAGATCCACTGCAGTGATACTAGAACCCAGCTAGAGATCCACTGCAGTGTAACTAGACTCCAGCTAGAGATCCACTGCAGTGATACTAGACACCAGCAAGAGATCCACTGCAGTGTAACTAGAATCCAGCAAGAGATCCACTGCAGTGATACTAGAATCCAGTTAGTGATCCACAGCAGTGATACTGGACTCCATCAAGAGATCCACTGCAGTGATACTAGAATCCAGTTAGAGATCCACAGCAGTGATACTGGACTCCATCAAGAGATCCACTGCAGTGGTACTAGACTCAAGCAAGAGATCCACTGCAGTGGTACTAGACTCCAGCTAGAGATCCACTGCAGTGATACTAGACTCCAGCAAGAGATTCACTGCAGTGATACTAGAACCCAGCTAGAGCTCCGCTGCAGTGATACTAGGCTCCAGCAATAGATCCACTGCAGTGATACTAGAACCCAGCAAGAGATCCACTGCACTGATACTAGACTCCAGCTAGAGATCCACTGCAGTGAGACTAGACCCGCAAGAGATCACTGCAGTGGTACAGACCCAGCAGAGATCCACTGCATTATAACAACTGCAGTAGAGATCCACTGCAGTGATACTAGAACCCAGCTAGAGATCCACTGCAGTGATACTAGAACCCAGCAAGAGATCCACTGCAGTGATACTAGACTCCAGCTAGAGATCCACTGCAGTGATACTAGACTCCAGCTAGAGATCCACTGCAGTGATACTAGACTCCAGCAAGAGATCAACTGCAGTGATACTAGAATCCAGCAAGAACCATGCAGTGATACTAGTCTCCAGCAAGAGATCCACTGCAGTGATACTAGAACCCAGCAAGAGATCCACTGCAGTGATACTAGAATCCAGCTAGAGATCCACTGCAGTGATACTAGGCTCCAGCAAGAGATCCACTGCAGTGATACTAGGCTCCAGCAATAGATCCACTGCAGTGATACTAGAACCCAGCAAGAGATCCACTGCACTGATACTAGACTCCAGCTAGAGATCCACTGCAGTGATACTAGGCTCCAGCAATAGATCCACTGCAGTGATACTAGAACCCAGCAAGAGATCCACTGCACTGATACTAGACTCCAGCAATAGATCCACTGCAGTGATACTAGAACACAGCAAGAGATCCACTACAGTGATACTAGACTTCAGCAAGAGATAAACTGCAGTGTAACTAGAACCCAGCAAGAGATGCACTGCAGTGATACTAGACTCCAGCTTGAGATCCACTGCAGTGTAACTGGAATCAAGCAAGAGATCCACTGCAGTGATACTAGACTCCAGCAAGAGATCCACTGCAGTGATACTAGACTCCAGCAAGAGATCCAATGCAGTGATACTAGACTCAAGCAAAAGATCCACTGCAGTGGTACTAGACTCCAGCTAGAGATCCACTGCAGTGATACTAGACTCCAGCAAGAGATCCACTGCAGTGATACTAGAACCCAGCTAGAGATCCACTGCAGTGATACTAGAACCCAGCAAGAGATCCACTGCAGTGATACTAGAACCCAGCTAGAGATCCACTGCAGTGTAACTAGACTCCAGCAAGAGATCCACTGCAGTGATACTAGAACCCAGCTAGAGATCCACTGCAGTGATACTAGACTCCAGTTAGAGATCCACTGCAGTGTAACTAGAATCCAGCTAGAGATCCACTGCAGTGATACTAGACTCCAGAAAGAGATCCACTGCAGTGGTACTAGACTCAAGCAAGAGATCCACTGCAGTGGTACTAGACTCCAGCTAGAGATCCACTGCAGTGATACTAGACTCCAGCAAGAGATTCACTGCAGTGATACTAGAACCCAGCTAGAGCTCCACTGCAGTGATACTTGAACCCAGTTAGAGATCCACTGCAGTGTAACTAGACTCCATCAAGAGATCCACTGCAGTGATACTAGAATCCAGTTAGAGATCCAACTCAAGTGATAAGACCAGTAGTGATCCACCAGTGATACTGACCCACAGAGATCCACTGCATGTACAGAACCAGTTAGAGATCCACAGTATACTGACTCCACGGGATCACTGCAATGATACTAGACTCCAGTTAGAGATCTACTGCATTGATACTAGTCTCCACCAAGAAATCCACTGCAGTGATACTAGACTCCAGCTCAAGAGCCACTTCAGTGTAACTAGACTCCAGCTAGAGATCCACTGCAAAGAACCGCAAGAAAATCCACTGCAGTGAAACTAGACCAGCAAGAGATCCACTGCATTTGTAACTAGACCCAGCAAGAGATCCACTGCAGTGTAACAGACCAGAAGACCACTGCAGTTAACTAACCCAGCAAGAGACCACTGCAGTGTAACTAGAATCCAGCTAAAATCCACTCATGAATGACAAATCAGCTATAAACCACTGATCAGCAATATCCAGCAATAGATCCACTGCAGTGTAACTAGAACCCAGCTAGAGATCCACTGCAGTGATACTAGACTCCAGCAAGAGATCCACTGAAGTGTAACTAGAACCCAGCAAGAGATCCACTGCAGTGATACTAGACTCCAGCAAGAGATCCACTGCAGTGGTACTAGACTCAAGCAAGAGATCCACTGCAGTGGTACTAGACTCCAGCTACAGATCCACTGCAATGTAACTAGACTCCAGCAAGAGATCCACTGCAGTGATACTAGACTCCAGCAAGAGATCCACTGCAGTGTTATTAGAACCCAGCTAGAGATCCACTGCAGTGATACTAGACTCCAGCAAGAGATCCACTGCAGTGTAACTAGACTCCATCAAGAGATCCACTGCAGTGATACTAGAATCCAGTTAGAGATCCACAGCAGTGAATGCTAGAGATCCAGCAGGATACTAGACTTCACCAAGATCCAGCTGCATGATCTAGACTCCAGCAAGAGATCCACTGCAGTGATACAATACTCCAGCAAGAGATCTACTGCAGTGATACTAGACTCCAGCAAGAGATCTACTGCAGTGATACTAGACTCCATCAAGAGATCCACTGCAGTGTAACTAGACTCCAGCAAGAGATCCACTGCAGTGATACTAGACTCCAGCAAGAGATCCACTGCATGATACTAGACTCCAGGCAGAGATCCATGCAGTGTAACTAGAAAGCAGAAACCGGATGAACCCGAAGATAAATGCAACTGATACTAGACTCCAGCTAGAGATCCACTGCAGTGTAACTAGAACAACAGCTAGAGATCCACTGCAGTGTAACTAGAATCCAGCAAGAGATCCACTGCAGTGTATCTAGAATCCAGCAAGAGATCCACTGCAGTGATACTAGACTCCAGCAAGAGATCCACTGCAGTGATACTAGACTCCAGCTAGAGATCCACTGCAGTGATACTAGACTCCAGCAAGAGATCCACTGCAGTGATACTAGACTCCAGCACGAGATCCACTGCAGTGTAACTAGAATCCAGCTAGAGATCCACTGCAGTGATACTAGACTCCAGCAAGAGATCCACTGCAGTGTAACTAGACTCCAGCTAGAGATCCACTGCAGTGATACTAGACTCCAGCTAGAGATCCACTGCAGTGTAACTAGAATCCAGCTAGAGATCCACTGCAGTGATACTAGACTCCAGCTAGAGATCCACTGCAGTGTAACTAGAATAAAGCTAGAGATCCACTGCAGTGTAACTAGAACGCAGCAAGAGATCCACTGCAGTGATACTAGTCTCCAGCAAGAGATCCACTGTAGTGATACTGGACTCCAGCAAGAGATCCACTGCAGTGATACTGGACTCCAGCTAGAGATCCACTGCAGTGATACTGGACTCCAGCAAGAGATCCACTGCAGTGATACTAGACTCCATCTAGAGATCCACTGCAGTGATACTGGACTCCAGCAAGAGATCCACTGCAGTGATACTGGACTCCAGCAAGAGATCCACTGCAGTGATATTGGACTCCAGCAAGAGATCTACTGCAGTGGATAGTCTCAGCATGATTACTCAGTCTTACTAGAACCCAGCTAGAGATCCACTGCAGTGTAACTAGAATCCAGCTAGAGATCCACTGCAGTGTAACTAGAACCCAGCTAGAGATCCACTGCAGTGTAACTAGAACCTAGCTAGAGATCCACTGCAGTGTAACTAGAATCCAGCTTGAGATCCACTGCAGTGTAACTAGAATCCAGCAAGAGATCCACTGCAGTTAACCTAGGATCCAGTGAGACATCTATTGCTGTATAACAAGGAGCTACCAGTGACAGATCCACTGCGGTGTAACTGATAGCTACCACCAAGAGAACGACAGAGTGTAGAAAGGATCCAGTAGGATTTACTACAGTGTAACTTAGAGCTACCAGCAGGAGATCCACTGGAGTCAATCTAGAAGAAGATACACTTCAGTATAACTAGGATCCAGCAACCTTTGTTGTAGTGTAACTAGTCCTCAACTGCAGTGTAAGAAAGATCCAGCAGGAGATGCACTGCACTGTTACTAGGGTCCAGCAATAGATGCACTGCAGTGTAACTATGATCCAGTGAGAGATCCTCTGCAGTGTAGCTATCAACAAGCAATCAGCTGCAGGTAAGTAGGATGCAGCTGGAGATCCACTGCAGAGCGGCCAGCACACTGGATCCACTCACTGAGAAGGGCAGTGGACTGGGGACTCCAGTATCAGGCGGTAGAGCAGCGCCCCATGTACCGCACTCACCCTCAGGACAGTAGCAGCCGTCCACACAGGCGATCTCACTGTCCATACATGGCTTCCTCTGGTGGCAGGAGGTCGGACAGCACTCATGCATTCACTGTACACCAAGCCAGCGCCACAGGCAACGCCTGCACAGGGAAAACACAGGGTAAGGGGCCGAATATATGTATATAGAGATATATAATGTATATAGAGCAGTACATAATGTATAGAGCGGAATATAATGTATATAGAGGTATAGAGCGGTATATAATGTATATAGAGATATAGGGCGGTATATAATGTATATAGAGATATAAAGCGGTATATAATGTATATAGAGGTATAGAGTGGTATATAATGTATATAGAGGTATAGAGCAGTATATAATGCATATGGTGGTACAGAGCGGTATATAATGTATATAGAGGTATAGAACGGTATGTAATGTATATAGAGGTATAGAGTGGTATGTAATTTATATAGAGGTATAGGACGGTATATAATGTATATAGAGGTATAGGACGGTATATAATGTAAATAGAGGTATAGGACGGTATATAATGTATACAGAGGTATAGAGCGGTATATAATGTATATGGTGGTACAGAGCGGTATATAATGTATATAGAGGTATAGAGCGGTATATAATGTATATAGAGGTAAAGAGCGGTATATAATGTCTATAGAGATATAGACCAGTATATAATGTATATAGAGGTATAGAGCAGTACATATTGTATATGGGGGTACAGAGCGGTATATAATGTATATAGAGGTAAAGAGCGGTATATAAAGTATATAGAGGTATAGACCGGTATATAATGTATATGGTGGTACAGAGCAGTATATAATGTATATAGAGGTATAGAACGGTATATAATGTATATAGAGGTATAGGACGGTATATAATTTATATAGAGGTATAGAGCGGTATATAATGTATATGGAGGTATAGGAAGCTATATAATGTATATGGAGGTATAGGAAGCTAAATAATGTATATGGAGGTATAGGAAGCTATATAATGTATATAGAGGTATAGGACGGTATATAATGTATATGGGGGTACAGAGCGGTATATAATGTATATAGAGGTATAGGATGGTATATAATGTATATAGAGGTATAGAACGGTATGTAATGTATATCAGAGAATATGAATGATAACACTTCTTTCCTGCTCTTGGTTCATGGTCGGGTAAAGCCATTTATTGCCAAACTACTGGGTTTTCTCTTTTTAAATCCTAATGACAACCAAAAACATCCAAATGACCCTGATTAGAAGTTCCCATCCCCCAGTTTTTAATCCCGTGTATTCCCCCTCTAACATCAGGGACAGCTTGCAGTCTGTTGTGGCAGTCGTGGATGAGGCTCTGCCCGTTCTTCTTGGCCTCCAGTTCCTGTAAATTCCTGGCTTCCTGCATGTACTGCGCTTTGCTTGACATCTACCCAGAGCGGCTCAATGATACTGAGGTCAGGAGACTGAGGTGGCCCCTCCAGAACCTGCACTTTGTTCTGCTGTAGCCAATGACCGGTCGCCTTGGCCTTGTGTTTTGGATCGTTTTCCTATTGGAAGGTCCAAGTACGTCCGATGTGCAGCTTCCGGGCTGATGAGGGCAGATTTGCCTCCAGTATTTGCTGATAACGAGCTGCATTCATCTTTCCTTCAACCTTGACCAAATTTCCTGCCATTGTGGCTCACACATCCCCAAAACCCAGCGCTCCCCCTCCGTGCTTTAGGAATGGTTCCTTCCATCATAGGCCTTGTTGACACCTCTCCAAATGGAACGTTTATGGTTGTGGTCTCCTCGCTCCACATGACCTTGTTCCAGCAGTTTTGAGTCTCATCTCTGTGCTGTTTGTTGTATTGTAGGTGAGATACTTTGTGGCCAGTAATGGCTTCTTCTGGTGACTCGACCTCGCAGCACATTTTTCTTCAGGTGCCTCCTTATTGTGCCTCTTGGAGCAGCCGCACCGCGAGTTCTCAGAGTCCTGGATTTCAGCTGATGGGATTTATGTGTTTTTCTTTGCAGTTTTTCTGCAGTTGTGGCTGTAAGTTTTGTTGGTCTCCCCGCCCCTGGTATGGTTCCTGAGCCCCTGATTTTCCATTTGTTAATCCCAGTGTGAACACTGCTGACATTATCAATTCCCTGGAGATCTTTTTGTATCACTTTCATGTCTTATATAGTTCATCCACCTTTTCCCGTAGATCTGGTGACAATTCTTTTGCTTTCCCAATGACTCAAAATCCAGAAACGTCAGTGGCTGCATGAAAGATGCAAGAGTCTGGATCCCAGAAACTCACTCAGCTTTTATGCACACGCACTGATTACAAGCAAACAGGTCACAGGTGAGGATGTTACCTTTAGTCGCCATTCAAACCCATTTGTGTCACCTTCTATCAGGCCACAATCACCAGGGGATGGGAACGTCTGATCAGGGTCATTTGGATGTTTTTGGTGTCATTATGAATTAAAAAGAGAAAACCCAGTAGTTTGACAACAAATGGCTTCACCCGACCACGAACCAAGAGTGGAAAAAAAGGTTTTGTGTTATCATTCATATTCTCTGAAAAAAGGCCAAGAAAGCAACAATACTGCCAGGGTATGGAAACTTATGAGCACAACTGTAGAGCAGTATATAATGTATATAGAGGTATAGAGCGGTGTATAATGTATATGGTGGTATAAAGCAGTATATAACATATATAGAGGTATATAATGTATAGAGCGGTATATAATGTATTGTGGCAGAGCGACGTCAGATGGTCGCATGTTTATGACACTAGGTGGAGTAATGCAGGAGATCTGCAAGCTACGTGTCCCCAAGGTTACCTGCCATTGGTGGGGTAGGAGCCGTTCATATATCTTGTCAGCAATTGTATACAACCACAATTCCATAATAGTGTGGCCATTGTGTAAAATGTGCAGCAAAGAATTCGATGATGTGGAAATCTTTTCTTACCATATTATATCCACAGCAGCACAGAGGACACCGATCAGAAGGTGAAGGGCACACATTTCTCCATCTCCTCTGATAACATTACCTAATTACCTGATAATTACCTTACTGGTGGCAGTGACAGATCTCAGGAAAGTTGGGACAAAGGTAAAAAGTGGCTATAAAGTAAGTGGTGCTAATAAGACACAGCCAGAGGGGCAGTTATCACCTGAGTCACATGACTGTGTACAGAGAGCGGGTTAGAGAGGCAAAGTCTCCTAGAAGCAGAGATGGTCAGAGGTCACTGATCTGTAAAACATGCAGCTTAAATTGTGGAACAACTTCAGAAAAATGTTCTTCAATGTCAAATTGCAAAGACTCTGACTCTCCCCCATTTACATTGCAAAATATCTGCATAAGATCCGGAGAATTGGAAAAATCCTTGTGCAAAATGGACTGGGCCGGTGTCAGTATTCTATGCTCATGATATACAGGCCCTCAGGAGGCACTGAATTATACGGTGGCAAGGAGCAGCAAATCACTGCACGGGCTCAGGAAGACTTCCAAATGTCACTTCTTAGATGTAGAAGAAGAGGGGAAGCTGCACAATGGAGAAAACGGCCCATGCCCAATGCTTCTGAGATGTAGAAGAAGAGAGGAGGCCACACAATGGAGGACACAGCCCATGTCCAATGCTTCTGAGATGTAGAAGAAGAGGGGAGGCCACACAATGGAGGAAATGGCCTACACCCAATGCTTCTGAGATGTAGAATAAGAGGGGATGCCACACAATGGAGGGCACCGCACATGCCCAATGCTTCGGAGATTTAGAAGAAGACAGGAGGCCACACAATGGAGGACACAGCCCATGCCCAATGCTTCTGAGATGTAGAAGAAGATGGGAGACCACACAATGGAGAACACGGCCCATGCCCAATGCTTCTGAGATGTAGAAGAAGAGGGGAAGCCACACAATGGAGGGCACAGCCCATGCCCAATGCTTCTGAGATTTAGAAGAAGAGAGGAGGCCACACAATGGAGAACACGACCCATGCCCAATGCTTCTGAGATGTAGAAGAAAATGGGAAGCTGCACAATAGAGGACACGGCCCATGCCCAATGCTTCTGAGATGTAGAAGAAGAGGGAAGGCCACACAATGGAGGACACGGCCTACACCCAATGCTTCTGAGATGTAAGAAAGAGGGTGGCCCACACAATGGAGGACACAGCCCATGCCCAATGCTTCTGAGATGTAGAAGAAGAGGGGAGGCCACACAATGGAGGAAATGGCCTACACCCAATGCTTCTGAGATGTAGAAGAAGAGGGGAGACCACACAATGGAGGACATGGCTCATGCCCAACACTTCTGAGATGTAGAAGAAGAGGGGAGGCCACACAATGGAGAACACGGCCAGTGCCCAATGCTTCTGAGATGTAGAAGAAGAGGGGAGGCCACACAATGGAGGACACAGCCCATGCCCAATGCTTCTGAATGTAAGAAGAAAGTGGGGAGGCCACACAATGGAGGAAATGGCCTACACCCAAGTTTCCCTGAGATGTAGAAGAAGAGGGGAGACCACACAATGGAGGACATGGCTCATGCCCAACACTTCTGAGATGTAGAAGAAGAGGGGAGGCCACACAATGGAGAACACGGGCTGCACCCAATGCTTCTGAGATGTTTTGCTGACACCAATCTCTATGAAGCAATGTTTTCATATGGAATGGAGAAATCTGTGGCCTTCACCTTCCGATCTGTTGTATGTTCTGCTGTGAATAAAATATGGAGTGAAGAGCTTTCTAGATCATCACATTCTTGTTTTCTTTACATTTTACTCAGCACCAACTATTTACTGAGGTTGTATACAGTGTATAAAATTGTGTAGAATTATAAACCATAGTCCAATATCTAACCTCACATATAATAGTGGTGGATACAACAGCTCAGTAAATAGTATCACATGTGACAGGATTAGATACAGCAGCTCAGCAGACAGTATCACCTCACAGAATTAGAATAAAAGCTCAACAGATAACATGATAGTGTTATGGAACTGCCAATAAGCAATTCCCCAGACAGGCACAAATTAGGAAAAACAAACAGGGCCCTCTCACAATTGCGGTCTGCAACCAGTCCCCGGGTCTGGGGCCACCTTTTGGTGTTCACCAGCAACATGGCTGCTAGAGACCCAGTTGCCTCACCAGAGAGATGTAGGAAAACAAACGCAATGGAAAGGACAGACATTGCAAACAGGACACAAGGACACGCACAAGGACACGCACAAGGACACGCACAAGAACACGCACAAGGACACGCACAAGGACACGCACAAGGACACGCACAAGGACACGCACAAGGACACGCACAAGGACACGCACAAGGACACGCACAAGGACACGCACAAGGAAAACCGCAAAGGACCACACAAGGGCACGCCCCAAGGACACGCCAAGGGCACGCAAAAAAGAAAAAAGCACAAGGAACGCAAAGGGAAAGCACAAGGACACACACAAGGACACGCACAAGGACACGCACAAGGGCACGCACAAGAACATGCACAAGGACACACACAAAAAACACCCCAAAAGGGAGAGCAAAGGACACGCAAAAAGGCACGACAAGGGCACCCCAAAAGGAAAACCGCACAAGGGGCAAAAGGACACGCACAAAAAACAGCACAAGGCACCCCCAAAAGGGGAAAAGCCAAGGACACGCAAAAGGGGCCCACCAAAGGACCCCCAAAAGGAGACAACAAGGCACGCAAAGGGGCCCGCCCCAGGGAAAAGGCAAAGAACACGCACAGGGAAACCCCCACAAGGACCCCCACAAGAACACGAAAAAGGGGACCGCAAAAGGACAGGCAAAAGGGAACCAGTACAAGAACACGCACAAGGGCACGCACAAGAACACGCACAAGGACACGCACAAGGACACGCACAAAAAACACGAAAAAGAACACCAAAAGGGAAACACGCAAAAGGGGCACGCACAAGGACACGCACAAGGACAGGAAAAAGGACACGAAAAGGGAAACACGCACTAAACCCCCCAAAAAGGCCCGCCAAGAACACGCCAAGGAGACGAAAAAGGGCGAAAAGGAAAGCCCCCACAAGGAGAGCAAAAGGGCACGCAAAAGGGGAAAGAAAAGGTCACGCACAAGGACACGCACAAGGAGACGCACAAGGCCCAGCACAAGGCACCCCAAAAGGGCCAGCACACGAAAAACGCACAAGAAAAAGCCCCTTGGACACGCACAAGGACCCCCAAAAGCCAGCACAAAACCCACGCACAAGGACACGCACAAGGAGACGCACAAGGACACGCACAAGAACACGCACAAGGGCACGCACAAGGACACGCACAAGGAAACCGAAAAGGGGACACCCCAAGAAACGCCAAGGAAAAGCAAAAGGGACACCCCACAAGGACACGCCAAGAACACCCCAAAAGGAAACACGCAAAAGGGCCAGCACAAGAACACGCAAAAGGGAAACACGTTTCAAGGGCCCTCCCAAGGGACACGCACGGGGCCCACGCACAAGGGGCCCCCAAAAGGGGAAAAGCAAAAGGGACAAAAAACAGAACAGCCCCACAAGGACACGCACAAGAACACGCACAAGGACACGCACAAGGACACGCACAAGGACACGGGAACAAGGACAAGACAAGGGACGCAAAGAAAAAGCACAAGGCCCGGGCACAAGGACACGCACAGGAACACGCACAAGGGCACGCACAAGGACACGCACAAGGACACGCACAAGGACACGCACAAGGCCACGCACAAGGACACGCACAAGGACACGCACGGGAAAACCGCAAAAGGAAAACACGCACAAGAACAGCCAAGGGGACGCACAAGAAAAAAACCGAAACAAAAACGCAAAAGGGGACAGAACAAAAACCCACGCAAAAAGGCAGCCAAGAAACGCACAAGGACACGCACAAGGGCACGCACAAGAACACGCACAAGGACACGCACAAGGGCATGCACAAGAACACGCACAAGGACACGCACAAGGACACGCACAAGGACACGCACAAGAACACGCACAAGGACACGCACAAGGGCACGCACAAGAACACGCACAAGGACACGCACAAGGACACGCACAAGGACACGCACAAGGACAGCTAAAGGGGCCCATGCAAAAGGACACAAAAAGGGGACACGCAAAAGGAAACGCACAAAAAACCCGCACAAGGAACGCCAAAAAAACCGACAAGGGCATGCAAAAGGGGGCCCGCACAAGGAAAGGGCACAAGGGGACAGGGCACAAGGAAAACAAAAAGGACAGGGCAAAAGGAAGCAAAAGGGACCCCGACAAGGAAAACGCACAAGAACACCCCCAAGGAACGTAAAGGGGCATGCACAAGAACACGCACAAGGACACGCACAAGGACACACACAAGGACACGCACAAGGACACGCACAAGGACACGCACAAGGACACAAAAAGGAACGCAAAAAGGCACGACAAAAACCCAGCCAAAGGACACGCACAAGAAAAACGAACAAGGACAGCCCCAAGAAAGAAAAAGGGGACATCCCACAAGAACAGAAAAAGGGGCCCATGCACAAGGACATGCACAAAAAAACACGAACAAGGCCGCAAAAGGGACACGCAAAAGGGGGCACGCCATGGACAGCACAAGGGCTTCCAAAAAGGACACGCCCCGGGGGCAGGGCACAGGACACGCACAAGGGCCGCAAAAAGGCCCGGCAAAAGGGAAAAGAACAAGAACACCCCACAAGGAAAACGCACAAGGCCCGCCCCAAGGAAGAAACAAGGACAGAAAAAAGGGGCCCGAAATGGACCCCCACACAAGAACACGCACAAGGGCACGCACAAGGACACGCACAAGGAGACGCACAAGGGAAATGCCCCACAAAACTCGCACAAAAAACACGCCCAAGGCCCACGCAAAAAGGGGACACCACAAGAAAAACGCCAAAAGAACACGCACAAGGACACGCACAAGGAGACGCACAAGGACACGCACAAGAACAGGCACAAGGGCACGCGCAAGGACACGGCAAGAACACGCAAAAAGGAACGCAAAAGGAACGCAAAAAGGGGACACGCAAAAAAGAACACGCAAAGGACACGCAAAAGGGCCCGAAACCAAGGAATGCAAAAAGGGGACACGCTAAATGGGCATGAAAAGGGACACGCACAAGGGCACGCACAAGGACACGCACAAGGACACGCACAAGGAAAAGCCAAAAAACACGCCGGGGGACACGCAAAAGGGGCCCCCACAAGGACAGGGAAAAAAGGGCCGCACAAGGACCGCACAGGAACAGGCCACAAGGGCACCCCACAAGGACACGCAAAAGGGACAGGGCAAAAGGGGGAACACGCACAAGGACACGCACAAGTACACGCACAAAAAACACGCCTGGGAACACGCAAAAGGGGCCCACCACAAGAACACACCCCAAGGGCCCGCCAAGGGAAAGCACAAAAAAACACGCAAAAAGGGCACGCTAAAGGGGGCATGCACAAGGACACGCACAAGGACACGCACAAGGGCAAGCACAAGAACACGCACAAGGCCCACGCTAAAGGGTTTGGCACAAGAACAGGGCAAAGGGGGAAAACGCACAAGAACCCCACACACCAGGACAGCAAAAAGGCAGTAAAGGGGATGACAAGGACACAAACAGGACAGCACAAGGACACGAAACAAAAAACCCGCAAAAAGGACACGCACAAGAACACGCACAAGGGCATGCACAAGGACACGCACAAGGAAACGCACAAGGACACGCACAAGGAAACCGAAAGGACCCCGCACAAGGAACGCAAAAGGGAAAAGACCCCAAAGGGAAACCGCTCAAGGGTTGCACAAGAACACGCAAAAGGGACACAAAAAAGGGGGACACCCCCAAAAGGGGACCGCAAAAAAGGACACGAAACAAGGACCACACAAGGCACGCCCCAAGGGCCACGCAAAAAAACCCAGAAAGGCACGCACAAAAAACACAACAAGGACATCCCAAAAGAACACCCCAAAAGGACCCCAAACAAGAACACGCACAAGGGCATGCACAAGGACATGCACAAGAACACGCACAAGGACACGCACAAGGACACGCACAAGGGGGCCGAAACTTTGGAAAAGCACAAGGGTGCACAAGGCCCCACGCACAAGGAAACGCACAAAAAACACGCACAAGAACACGCACAAGGAAAAGAAAAGGGGAACGCAAAAAGGACACGCACAAGGGCACGCACATGGACACGCACAAGAACACGCACATGGACACGCACAAAAAAACCCCATTTTAAAGGGCATGCAAAAGAACACGAAACAAGGCCCGACATGGACACGCACAAGGACACGCACAAGGACACGCACAAGGGCACGCACAAGAACACGCACAAAGAACATGTACAAGAACATGTACAAGGAGGGCAAAGCTCGACTCATTTAAACACCCGCTTCAGCCACAGGTTCAAATCCCGGGCTGAGGCTCGTTCAGAAGGCAGGGAAACGTTAGAGAAAAGTCTGGATATTGACAGATAAGGTTGTCCCAAAATCAGTGGCCCATACGTGATGGGATGAGATACAGTAGATACACATACCGCACTTTTTGTACATCTCCCTCCATCCCTGCAGTGGGTGTCCAGCGTGGGCGCAGGCGCGGGCGTACTCCGTCAGAGCTCTGCACCAGGTGCCGGCATCGTTGTCTGACCTGTAAATGTAACACATTGATCTGCTAAGGGCCAAAGTGTCGCCCACCATTCAAGCCTTCGATACAGAGCTGGACTAGTCTATGGAAGCGCCACAGGTCATGGGGCCCAGTCACTGTCTCAATAATGGGCCCTTAATAGTTCCAGGCTCCAAAGGTCCAACAGAAAGTGCCCGATCTCGTTCCAATCTCCAACCCCCACCAGGTCGATTTCTTACAACGGGTTATGAAAAGACCTTATCAATGAGGTGTCCTGTGTGTGATTACAGCAATTATAGGGGATGCCGATGGGTCCAGTATGGACAGAGAGAACCCCAAATGTGTCCTTCCCAAACAAACCCCCTCAACAATTGGAATCTAGGTCAGACCCTCCCCGTGGGGGGCACGGATTTTCGGGTCACCAGTAAAATCCCAATTATCCTTTATAAAGATCCAAATTAATAGGCAGTGCGACCCAAACCCTAGCGGAGAGTCGGGTATTACATGCAAGGTCTCGGCGCAGCTGCCTGAAGGAGGGGGTCACCCAAATCTGGGCAACTCTGAAACGAGACGGGGTAAAAATTTTCGCACAGAGAGTGCGCACCCAGGAGAATGCAGTACACCATCAGCGTAGGACCAAAACTAGAATAATAACCAAAACAATGATCAATAATCCAAAAGAAATTAAACAAAAAAACCCCAAGGGCCCACAACCAAATTTTTAATTAATCCAAAAAAAACCAATAATCCAAACTAATAATCCAGACCAATGATCAATAAGCCAGAACAGCAACCAATGATCAATAATAAACAAATCCAAAAACAAAACCAGAAAAAACCCAAAAAATTCCAACAAAAATGCAATGATCAAATAAAAAAACCCAACCCCCAACCAAAAATCAATAATCCCCCAAAAACAAATGTCAATAATCCAGAAAAAGTCTTACCGGGGGGTCCCCGGACCCCGTGTGGGTCGCAGGCACACCCGCAAGCCGCAGCACCTCCTGCTGCGGCCGGTGCCGCAGCCCGACGCTCGGGCCCGGACACCCCGGAAACGTCTGGGGTCACTTACCCATCAGCTCCTGTTTCCCGTCCTGGCGCGCGCTCCTGCTGCCGGCGGTGCATCGCGCCCTCTAGTGCGCGCGGCCTGCAGGGAAATTTAAAGGCAGTGCGCCGGTGATTGATCCCCCGGCGCAAAGCCCTATTTAAGCCCTGCCTCTTCCCCAGCACCTTTGCCAAATCGATTGTGCCCTGTGCCTAGAGAGGAAGCGTTCCAGAGTGTCTTGTCCTGATTACCGTGTACCGTACCTTCTGCCTCCGTCCTTCGACTACAAACCACTGCCGCCTGCACTGACCTCCTGCCTGTCCCCAACTACGAGCCTGCTCCACGATTCTGTACCGCGCAACACCTCGGCCGCCACCGCAAGCAAGTCCTGCCAGTGGAAGCGACCTTGTTGGCTATCCGCCGCGGGCTCTGGTTGAAAACCGGGCCACTTAGACTCCGCTCCCTGGCGAGGCTTTTTAACCCCTCGCTTGGTGGTTCCAGGGATCCACTACCAAGTCCGTTACACAGATTAATAACTAATGACCCAGACACTGTTCTGCAGCCTAATTTGGTTCAGAGATGAAAACAGTTGAATTCCACTAATTTTGTGATGCTGAAAATGAAGATGATGCTTAAATTTGCTAATTGGCTCTGACTTCAAGAGCCAGGGAGGCTGCAACAACTTCTGACACCTCTCCTGCAGGTTTATACAGAACTGGAGTCTATATTATTTTATTTTCATTATTACATTGTTAGTAGCTATAACCGCATCTACAACTGAACCCAGCAGTTTTCCCCCTTCTATATAAAGCCCCATCTGCAGGTTTCTCCCTCCCCTCTATATAAAGCCCCATCTGCAGGTTTCTCCCTCCCCTCTATATAAAGCCCCATCTGAGGTCTCTCCCTTATAAAGCCCATCTGCAGGTTTCTCCCTCCCCTCTATATAAAGCCTCATCTGCAGGTTTCCCTCCCTCTATATAAAGCCCCATCTGCGGGTTTCTCCCCTTTATATAAAGCCCCATTTGCAGGATTTTCTCCCCTCTATATAAAGCCCCATCTGCAGGTTTTTCTCTCTGACCTGAAATCAGAATAAACCTTCCCCCTTTTATGTCAATTAGGAACCAAAATTATTTCTACTCCCCAAATGCAGAATAATGAGAGGGAGAATTTTTAAGGATTTTTTTTATTACTTTCTGTAAAGTCAGCAGTTTCCATACACTGGGATGACTCCGCCTTTACACAATCTGGGACCGCCCATATGATGAGGTCAGGTCTCTGGAAGCTTCTGATAGGTTTATTGGCAACATCTGAGTTAGAGACACAGCTGTGGATGTATTTTTTAGCACACCAGAAACATACTGCTTCTGTGTGTAACATCATGGGAAAGTCTAAAGAAATCAGGCAAGATATCAGTCAGAGAATTGTGGACTTGCACAAGTCTGGATCATCCGTGGGGGCAATTTCCAGATATCTGAAGGAGCCTCGTTCATCTGTACAAACAATTATACACAAGTACAAACATGATGGGAATGTGCAGCCATCCTACCGCTCAGGAAGGAGACGGGGTCTGTGCCTCAGAGATGAACGGGCTTTAGTCTGACATGTGCAGATCAACCCAAGAACAAAAGCAAAAGCCCTTGTGAAGATGCTGGCGGAAGCTGGTAAGATTGTGTCATTATCCAGAGTGAAACGAGTCCTGTATCAACATGGGCTGGAAGGCCACTCTGCCAGGAAGAAGCCATTACTCCAAAAGAAACAAAGAAAAGCCAGATTCACAAAGACCTACATCTCTGGAGACAAAACTAAAATTGGACTGTTTGGCCATAATGACCATCGTTACGTTTGGAGGAAAAAGGGAGAAGCTTGGAAGCCTAAAAACACCATCCCAACTGTGAGACACGGGGGTGACAGCATCATGTTGTGTGGTTGTTTTACTGCAGGAGGGATTGGTACACTTCACACAATAGTTGGCATCATGAGGAAAGAAGATGATGTGACAATACTGAAGCAACATCTCAAGACATCAGCCAGGAAGTTACAGCTTGGGTGGAAATGGGTCTCCAAATGGACAACGACCCGAAGCTGCTGCCAAACTGGTGACAAAGTGGCTTCAGGAGAACCAAGTCCATGTTCTGGAGCGGCCATCCAAAGCCCTGATCTCAATCCTAATTTATGCAATGGAAAGAATGAGGGCAAAGCCAAAAGGCTCAGGAGAAGAGACAAGTCAGTGAAAAACCTCCAAACATGGCTCAGTGACACCAGTTCTGTCAGGAGAAAGGGGTCAAAATTCCCACCAACTATTGTGAGAAGATTGTGGAAGGATCCAGAACGTTTGACCCAAGTCCTACAGCACAAGTTGGGCTCCACACATTTGCTGCAGTAGATCTGCATCACATCTTACCCAGTGGATGCATAGGAAGAGGTAATCTAGGCCTATCACAGTCTGGAGGGAGCCAACCCATCATACCACCACTTGTTATTTCTGCATGGTGCTCCCCATCAGGAGAGGAGTTTCCTGGAAGAAGTGGACTTTACAGCCTTCAAACCTTCCATCTGCCAAACACCCAGAACCACAAACAGAAGAACTGCCGGCTCCAAAAGCAGCAGAAACATTGTCAGTGGAGTCAAGTGAGGAAGGAGACGGCACTTGGTGTCATGAAGCTTCTTTCACTTATGGCCCAGATGTTTTATCAGCAACCTCAGCTGAGCCACAGCTTGTAACTCAGAGTGAACTGAATGATCGTGTTAGAGATATGGCTCTGCCCAAGAGTAAGGCTGAGCTCCTCGGTTCCGGCTGAGCTCCTCGGTTCCAGCTGAGCTCCTCAGTTCCGGCTGAGCTCCTCGGTTCCGGCTGAGCTCCTCAGTTCCGGCTGAGCTCCTCGGTTCCGGCTGAGCTCCTCGGTTCCGGCCTAGCTCCTCGGTGCCAGCTGAGCTCCTCGTTTCCAGCTGAGCTCTGCGGTGCCGGCTGAGCTCTTCGGTGCCGGCTGAGCTCCTCGGTTCCAGCTGAGCTCCTCGATTCCAGCTGAGCTCTGTGGTGCCGGCTGAGCTCTTCGGTGCTGGCTGAGCTCTACGGGTCCGGCTGAGCTCTTCGGGTCTGGCTGAGCTTTTCGAGTCTGGCTGAGCTTCTCTGGTCCGGCTGAGCTCCTCTGGTCCGGCTGAGCTCCTCGGGTCCGGCTGAGCTCCTCGGCTCCAGCTGAACTCCTTTGGCGCCGGCTCAGCCCTTCGGCGCTGGCTGAGCTCTTCGGCATCCGTTTGAGCTCTTCAGCGTTCGGCTGAGCTGTGGAATCTCCTAGCAGTGATG
The DNA here is from genome assembly GCA_025379985.1 of Phyllomedusa bahiana. Taxonomy (NCBI): domain Eukaryota; kingdom Metazoa; phylum Chordata; class Amphibia; order Anura; family Hylidae; genus Phyllomedusa; species Phyllomedusa bahiana. The sequence continues at coordinate 4,348 of JAODAL010045902.1, read as the reverse complement.
TTCAGATTTTTTTGTTCTGTGATAAGATCTTGTCCAGTACTTCTTCATGGAGGCGATCTTGTGATAACATCATCAACAGTTTAATGGAAGCTCTGAAGATAAGTCATAATCCATAGGATTGGAGGCTCTTCATCGATTCATCCACAACAGGCCTAAAAGCCGTCAATGGCAAACACTACTTTCAGTTCCAGTTGGTTAATTCCAGTCCAGCCTGGACTATGAGCAACAGGTGTGGCCGCTCTGTGGTGACCTATAGGTGGCTGCCCTCTTACTTGGTCTCCAGGGTGGATACACAGAGTACTGCTGTGTCAGTGGGATAGTCACGCAACAGAAGATCACTACAGTAAAAGAGACTTCAGCCAGGGATTATAAGTGTCCTGCATCCAGCACTTGTTGACCCACATAAAATTTGTTGTCACCGTTGCAGATCAACTTGAACCTAATGAAGAATTTTGTAAGGAAATGGATAAAAATACAAAAGCATTTAGGTGTCTCATTGATAAATCTCCAGCGTTGAGTGAAGCAAAGATAAGGAAGGAGTCTTCATGGGACCTCAGATTCGGAAGCTTCTCCAAGATGAGGAGCTTCTCCGTTTCTCGCAGGGCAAGAGGCTGCATCCGGAGCTTTCCCATTAGTGGTAGCTCATTTTATGGGAAACACCAGAGCAGTGAACTCTGAAGAGTTGGTGGAAAATCTCCTCAAAACATATAAGGATCTTGGCTGTAACTTGTCCTTAAGGAGCCACTTCTTACACTCACATCCCAACCTCCTCCACTGAACTGCGGAGCAACGGCCACGGACGTGGTGAGAAATTTCACCAAGATCTTGTGGCTGCGAGGAAAAGATCAAGGAAAGTGGAGTCCATCAAAGCTTGAAGATTGTGGCTGGACAATTGTAAGAGATGATCCGACGCAGGAGAACCAGAGACAAGCAGAGAAGGCGGCCACCGAACGAGGAGCATGTTGTGCAGAGCAACTTCTGCAACTGTTTATAATACACAAGGAAGGTTTTAATTATTCCTCTAAATCAAATCAGAGAATTGTCATCAAATATTCTGCATCATAAAATCTGAAGAAAAGATCATGCAGAAAAGCTTTCGCACTCTGACACCGGAAATGTATGGAGTAGGAAAAGTCTCCAGTACTCTCGCCTCCAGTATCCCAGTCTCTAGTATCCCAGTCTCCAGTATCCCAGTCTCCAGTACTCTCGCCTCCAGTATCCCAGTCTCTATTATCCCAGTCTCCAGTATCCACGTCTCCAGTATCCCAGTCTCCAGTCTCCTAGTCTCCAGTACTCTCGCCTCCAGTATCCCAGTCTCCATTATCCCAGTCTCCAGTATCCTAGTCTCCAGTACTCTCGCCTCCAGTATCCCAGTCTCCAGTATCCTAGTCTCCAGTATCCCAGTCTCCAGTATCCTAGTCTCCAGTATCCCAGTCTCCAGTATCCTAGTCTCCAGTATTCTCGCCTCCAGTATCCCAGTCTCCAGTACCCTCACCTCCAGTATCCTAGTCTCCAGTACCCTCGCCTCCAGTACCCTCGCCTCCAGTACCCTCCCCTCCAGAATCCTCGCCTCCAGTACCCTCGCCTCCAGTATCCAAGTCTCCAGTACCCTCGCCTCCACTATTCTAGTCTCCAGTACCCTCGCCTCCAGTACCCTCACCTCCAGTATCCTCGTCTCCAGTACCCTCGCCTCCAGTACCCTCCCCTCCAGTACCCTCGCCTCCAGTACCCTCGCCTCCAGTACCCTCGCCTCCAGCATTCTAGTCTCCAGTACCCTCGCCTCCAGCATTCTAGTCTCCAGTACTCTCGCCTCCAGTATTCCCGTCTCCAGTACCCTCACCTACAGTACCCTCGCCTCCAGTATCCTCGCCTCCAGTACCCTCGCCTCCAGCATTCTAGTCTCCAGTACTCTCGCCTCCAGTATTCACGTCTCCAGTATCCTCGCCTCCAGTATCCTAGCCTCCAGTACCCTCACCTCCAGCATTCTAGTGTCCAGTATCCTAGTCTCCAGTATCCCAGTCTCCAGTATCCCAGTCTCCAATATCCAAGTCTCCAGTCTCCTAGTCTCCAGTACTCTCACCTCCAGCATTCTAGTGTCCAGTACCCTCAGTTACCCTCAGCCTCCAGTATCCCTCTGCCTCCAGCATCCTAGTCCCAGTACTCCGCCTCCAGTACCACTCAGTCCTTCCAGTCCCTCGCCTTCATACCATCTCCAGTACCTCGCCTCCAGTACCCTCCCCTCAGCATCGTACCCGGTACCCTCACCTCCAGTACTCTCGCCTCAGCCTCCAGTTGTCAGTCTCCAGTACCCTCGCCTCCAGTACCCTCGCCTCCAGTACCATCGTCTCCAGTACCATCGCCTCCAGTACCCTCGCCTCCAGCATTCTAGTGTCCAGTACCCTCACTTCCAGTAGTCTCGCCTCCAGCACTCTCGCCTCCAGTTTTCCAGTCTCCAGTACCCTCGCCTCCAGTACTCTCGCCTCCAGCAGTCTCGCCTCCAGTACTCTCGCCTCCAGTACCCTCGCCTCCAGTACCCTCGCCTCCAGCATTCTAGTCTCCAGTACTCTCGCCTCCAGTACTCTCACCCCCAAGTATCCGCTCCATGTACTCTCGCCTCCAGCATTCTAGTCTCCAGTACCTCGCCTCCAGTACTCCCTCCTTGCCCTCCAGTACCTCGGTTCCCAGTACTCCTCCAGTACCCTGCCCTCCGCATTCTAGTCTCAGTACCTCCTCCAGTCTCTCCTTCCTCCAGTCCCCTCTTCTCTCCAGTATCCTCGCCTCCAGGTTCTTCGCCTCCAGTACTCTCGCCTCGAGTACTCTCGCCTCCAGCATTCTAGTCTCCAGTACCCTTGCCTCCAGCATTCTAGTCTCCAGTACTCTCGCCTCCAGTACCCTCTCCTCCAGTACCCTCACTTCCAGTCTCCAGTATCCTCGCCTCCAGTATCTTCGCCTCCAGTACTCTCGCCTCCAGTACTCTCGCCTCCAGCATTCTAGTCTCTATTACTCTCGGTTCCAGTACTCTCACCTCCAGTATCCTCGCCTCCTGTACGCCTCCAGTACTCTCGCCTCCAGCATTCTAGTCTCCAGTATCTTCGTTTCCAGTATCCTAGTTTCCAGTATTCCAGTCTCCAGTACCCTCACCTCCAGTATCCCAGTCTCCAGTACTCTCGCCTCCAGCATTCTAGTCTCCAGTATCCTAGTCTCCAGTATCCTCGCCTCCAGTACCCTCGCCTCCAGTACTCTCGCCTCCAGTATTCTAGTCTTCAGTATCTTCATCCAGCTTTTCTAGTTTCCAGTATTTCATTTACCTATCCTAGTTTCCTCCAGTATCCCAGTCTCCAGTACCTCACCTCACAGTTCCCTGCCTCCAGTTTTCCAGTCTCCAGTACTCTCGTCTCCAGACATCTAGTCTCCAGTATCCTAGTTTCCAGTATTCCAGTCTCCAGTACACCCCCGCCCCTCCAGTATCTAGCTCCAGTATCTAGTCTCCAGTATTCCCAGTCTCCAGTTAGTACCAGTCTCCAGTACCCTCCCCCACCCAGTTACTCTCGCCTCCAGCATTCTAGTCTCCAGTATCTTCCCCCGTCTCCAGTATCCCAGTTTCCAGTACCATCGCTCCAGTACCCTCACCTCCAGCATTCTAGTTTCCAGTATTCCAGTCTCCAGTACTCTCGTCTCCAGTATCCTAGTCTCCAGTATCCTAGTCTCCAGTATCCCAGTCTCCAGTATCCCAGCCTCCAGTACCCTCGCCTCCAGTACTCTCGCCTCCAGTATCCTAGTCTCCAGTACTCTCGCCTCCAGTACTCTCGCCTGCAGTACTCTCGCCTCCAGTATCCTAGTCTCCAGTTTTACAGACACAAGAGCCAAGTAAAGATCTAAAATCATTATTACATCCAGGAGATCAAAATCATTAAGAAATGGATTACGTCATAACTGAACCTGACAACTTTAGAAAATTTGTAGAACAGAAAAATCAATCATCAATAATCCAGACTGAAAACAAATGATCCAGATCAATAATATTTATTTTCAATGCTAATCTGTATTTCCTTAATCTTACAGCAGCACAGTAATGGGGTATCCCTGCCCCGTGCACTAGCAGCACAGTAATGAGTAGTGTTGAGCGTTTTTTATCGACAAAGTTGAAATCGGCAAGGTTTTTATGGTGATCGAAATTTCCAGATCATGCGATAAAAAGGGTTAAAATTTGAACACTTTTTAAGATCGCGCCTTTTTCGGGCTTCCTGAATTTGGGGGCCGAAATGAATTACAAAATAAGCGGGGTGAGTTGGGTGCACGTCATAGGGATTTGGGGGTTGCTTTGGCGGGAAAAATCACATGACCTCGT
>JAODAL010045901.1:0-31473 GCA_025379985.1 Phyllomedusa bahiana | reverse complement strand
TGCATAAGATTCTTGTCACCCAGCCAGCGTCGGCCGTTGCGGAGACCCATCCACAGCTCCTGACCTGTGTGTGGACGGTCTCCAAGACAGTTAATTTCAACACGGCCGGGTTTTCTCGGGGCCCCGTGATGCCCCCAGAGGACCTTGGTGAAAGAACCCTGCACCATCCCTCGGTTTTTTTTGAAGAGCGTGCGCCGAGCCTAGAGCCACCGTCACCACCAAGACATCCACCAGCTCACCCAGTAAGCTGTCACAGAGGATATAGCAGCCCTTGGACGGTTTTACTAGTCCATGTGTCGGTGGTCAGATGGACTTTTCCGGACACAGATGAAGAAAAACGCGCTTGAAATTTAGATGACACGTGGCGGCCAGGGCAAGGACTCTTTTCTGGCAAAAAAATGCCTGCTCGGCATCTGGTATTGGGGGCGTTGCCGACCGCCCGGGATTTTTGCCGATTGACTGGCTTCCTTCTCCTCCTCTGATGGCATCAGTAACTGGGCGTCAGAGCAGACAAAATCATCCTCTTTGGCCTCTTGATCTTTGGAAATGCCTTCTGACCCCAACCGCATTTTGTCATCAAAGAGGTCTTTAAAATGGATTGTCCACAGTGGTGGGTACACAAGTGAATTTGGGCTGCCTTCGCTTCATGTTTGGACGGATGCTGATGATGCTGGTGACACATTTGTGGCCTTTGACGGGGAGGACGAGTAGGTAAGCCTGGGGAATGCAGGATGCATTAACCACTCAATAACAGATTGGCGACGCTGATCGTTACTGAAAATTCACAGGGCCCTGACCCAGCGTTTGACAGGCCTGACGGTCCTGCAACCGACATCCCTGGCTTCCGTTTTGCCCGCCAGCACTGGAAGGAGCACCTTCTCTCGTACCTCTAACCTCCAGTCCTACCCCCCTCTTTGCTCGCTTACCACCTGCATTTCGCTCCATGTTGAGAAAGATAAAAATTTTAGAAGGTATGGAAAGTTTTTTTGGAAAGTCTCTTATTAAAAGTGGCAAATCACAGCTATTCTTAAATCCCTGTAATTTCCTAAAAGCCCCAAATAGGATTTGAAACTGAAATGTTTTCTTGCGAATACCTATGAAATGCGGGCTGGTGGAAGAACCGTTTAAGACAAAATCAACAGTGTTCTTTTCCCTTCAGTCCCAGGTTTTACAACTGCCCAGTAGGACTGGAATTGATAGTTTTTCAAAAAATATCATACAAGTGCGCTATCTGGCCACTAAGATTCAACTAGCCCAAAAACTATTCAGAAGTTACACGGATGGGGAAATTGTATTTTTTGCAGCAATGGGCAAACGAGAACAGTTGCTAGAAAATTTTTCTGTCAGAATTGTCGTACAACGTGGCTATTTGAAAAAACTAGGGCCGCACCCTTTTGCAATACAACATATTAAAAACTATTTAGATAACAAACGGTGATTTTTGCACCTATCAATACACCTGCGGTGACGACAAAATTGCTATATTCAAATTTAACTGCAAGGTGGCTCTGTGAACAAAGCTGGACTGTGCCAAAGTGAAAAACACGTAATTAAATTTGTTTTACGGTAATAAAACGTGGTTTTTGCACCTATAAATACCCTGGGGGTTGACGAAAAAATTGCTATTTTTCAAAATTTAACTGCGGGTTTTCTCTGTGAAAAAAGCTGACTGGCCAAATAAAAAACACGAATAAATTGTTACGAAAATAAAACGGGTTTTTTGCACCTATCAAACACCAGGGGTGACGACGAAATTGCGTATTAAAATTTTTAAGGCAAGGGGCTCTATGAACAAATTGGACTGCCCAAAAGTGAAAAACACGTAATTAAATTGTGTCAATAAAAAAAAAGGGTTTTTTTTGCCCCTTTTCAAACCCCTGCGGTGACGAAAAAAAATTTGCTGTATCAAATTTAAGTGCAAGGGGGCCAAAGAACAAAGCTTTACGGCCCCAAAAGTGAAAAACACAAAATAGTTTGAGCTTACTTGGCTATCGACATCGGCGAAAATCAAGCGGCCACCATCGATAAGGTTTTTTCATATGAGCAGCCCCTTAGAGCGATGCCATTAAAGTCTAGGGAAGCAAAAACACCTTATTCTTAAAAAAAAGGGGGGGGGGGAAGTGGAAATTTAACATAAAAGTAAATGGATTTTCCCAAATTTTAAGGCCACATTTAGGTTAAAAAAGGGGACAGAAAAAAAAAACACAACCTTTCATACCCTGTTTGTAACAGCAGACCCTAAACCTCATCCCCCACAAATTAAAAAGTGCCAAAGGCAGATGATTTGAACCATCATCTTACTTGAACTACATTTTAATACCCTTCCGGAACCAGATGAGCCCCAAACCGCATCCCCCCACTTTTAAAAAGTGCCGGGAAAAAAGGAGCTTTAAACCCACCATTTTTTTTTCACTGGCATTGACTATCCCTTCCGGCCACAGCATGACCCCAAACCCTGCATGCCCCCCCACATTTAAAAATGCCGGAAAAAAGGAGCCCCTTTTCAACCACCATTTTGTTTCACTGGACATTGACAAACCTGTCCTGGGCACAGCATGACCCCAAACCTGCAAAAACCCCCCAGTTTTAAAAAAGTGCCGGAAAAAAGGGATCTTTTCAACCACCATTTAGTTTTCACTGGACTTTGACTACCCTTCCCTGGGCCCACAGCAGACCCCCAAACCTCATACCCCCACTTTTAAAAGTGGGGAAAAAGAGTCTTTAAACCACCATTTTATTTACTTTGGACTTTGACAAACCTGCCCCGGGCCCACAGCATGACCCAGGGCCGGAGTTACATGGGGGCGGTGAACCCCAGGCGGCGTCCGTCATCTTTAAAACACGCGGGTTTAAAATTCCCTATGACGCACAACAAAACTTCTGCGAAGCAAGTGGGGAAGGGGAAGTTAAACTCCAGCCTCCTCAGTACACATCAATAGGAGCCTTGCCCCCCGATAGTGTGGCCCAAATTGAACTTCATTTGGGAAAATACGGTGGTTAACGCCCTGTTACACCCAGGTGCCCTTATCTTGGCATTCTTTTCTCATTTACCAACGTGCGGGAGGAAAGGGTCTCTGTACTTTGTTCTCTGTCCGGCGCCATACCCCAAAGTCCTCTGAATAACCTACATCGGTCAATTTTTCCCTGTACCTCCCTTGTACAATTCAGAAAATTTTTTTTTAAAGCTATTTTGTACATCAATTTTTTAGTACTTTAATTTCAAAAAAACCATTTTTAAAATTGGTTGGAACCCCCAAAATGTTTTTTGTTTCTCTTTTTTAATTTAAAAAGGGGTTGTCCAAAAAAGGGGATTGATAGCTATGTTAAAATCTCAAAAAAAAGTCAATTTTTGCAAAAAAGGTCCATTAACAGGGGTCCTACCTATTCCGTTTCTGACAGCCCATCCCCTTGAGACACTCTTGACAATTGTGAAAAAAAAATTCCCTGTTAAAACAACATTTTTTTAGAATGGGACCTGAAGTATAGCTGCATGTCACAAAAAATGCCTCAAAAATTCAAAGCAGACCCTAACCCCTTGGAAAATTTGGGTAAAGAACAAATGTCTGTTAAAACAACATTTTTTTTTTATAATAGGCCCGGTAAAATAGTCATGTCACACAAAATGCCCCAAAAATTAAAAACAGACCCATAAACATTTTTTGACAATTGTGAAAAACAAATTCTTTTAAAACAAAAAATTTTTTAGAATAGGACCTGTTTTTTGCCCATTTAAAAGCACAACCCAAAAAAATTTTAAAAAAATGACTTCTCACCACTGTTAAAAAATTGTGAGGCAACATCACCCCCAAAACCAAAGGACAATGTAAAAAATTTTCAAAATGAAGTGAGTAAAATGGAAAATATGTTTTGTCAAAACCTTGGTGCTTTTAGTCCCCACAGCAAAACCAGCAAAATGAACTGTTGGGAATTGAGAATAAAAATTGCAGTAAGAAAGATCTTTTAAAAAAAATTTTTTTCCAAGGGGACCATTTCTGTTTGAGAGGAATTAAGGACCAGCAACTAATCGGGACCCTGGGCAATTGGGGGCCACAACAAAACAGAACATGCATATTCATCTTGATGAAAGTCAAACGATCCCATTATCTGTGGAAACCCGGGTTTTGTTTTTTGTCTGTAATGACGCCCCCGGGCTGTGCTGAAGTTCCCAAAGATATGACGCTGGCAGGGCAGGACAACACCCTACCGTTGAAGCCAGCTGGGGCCTTTTGCCATTTTGGATACCCAAAGTCTATTGGGGTCCGGAACACAACAAAAACATCGGTTTTTGGACCAATGTCTGCACCAGGATCTTAAGCTAGTCTCGGGGTTTTTTATCTGTCCGGCATTGCAGCGTTGGTGAGGTGGTAAATAAAGATTGCCAGGGGTCCCCATTAGGCTTCTGCCACCTTGCTGCTGCTGACGGGCCCCTCCTTTTTCCTTAAAGTAGGGGGGGAGGATTTTTGAAAAATAAGAGCGCAACAATCCCCAGTTGAAAATCCCCGGTCCCTTTTCCTGCATTTTACCTCTATTTGGGTGGGTGGAAGGGAAAATGCCGAGTTTTTTTTTTGACCGGGATCCAGAGTGGCCACCCAAATGTTTTCATTTTTTGATGGCCTTAATGCAGGATCATTTGGAGGAAATGAGCATCCAACACCAGTGAAGATGGGGCCCTTAGTTCCCCGCCTCTTGGGGTTAGGGGCACTACAAATCATCTTCCCATCTGCCCCAAATTTACGCCAACCTCTTCCAAGGCGGGCTCGGGTCAGGAAACCTCCCTCCTCCGCTTCCCCCGGCACATCTTCAACACAGCCCGACTTGCCTCAATGATAAAACCCGAGAGCTAGGGGCCGCCTTGCACTACTCTGGCCCTAACCCCTGCCTAAAAAGACCGTAAAAATTTAGAAACTGTCGGGCCTGTGGATTAAAGGAGAGAAAAGGGTCCCTTCCCCCCCGCATCTGTTTCCCCTCTCCCCCCTCGCTGGGGGGACTATGTTTTTAAGTGTCCAACGATCGTTCCAGAACTAAGAACACCACAAGGTCATGCTGACAAGGGCATCCCCTGCACTGCCATTTTTTGGGGGCTTCTTCAAAAATGGAAGGATGGGGCAGGCCTTTCAAACCCGCCCCCACTTTGGGGGGCTCAACACCCCGAGTCCCACCGCGTTTTCCCCATTTTTCCCTTTTGTACGCGTAAAGGCATTTTTCGCGCTCCCACAATCCTGGAGCATTGGGGGGTGAAATTCCAGCGTGTTTCCACTCAACAATGAACGGTTGACGGGGAGGGGACGACCCGCAAAAGCAGCCAGCCGGACGAAGCAGGGGTTAACGCGGAATGCAACCAGACCTCACCTTCTTCAGCAGGTCCAACCCGGGTACTCTTAAAATTTCTGGATGACAAGGTTTTGACATGTGCCAGGCAAGGATGTGCTCCACCTACCATCTAAGGGGGGGGCCCGCAATTTTCGCCCTTACGCACACCACCTTGCCTGGGACAAGGTTTCTTGTCACCCGCCACCTTTTGTCTCGTTGCGGGGAGCCGTCCACAGCATGTTGGACGTCTCCAAGGCAATTAATTTACAAAAGGCCTGGGGTTCCTGGGGACGGGTGCCCCCCGAGGGCCTTGGGGGAAAGAGCCCTGCACCATCCCTGCGGTTTTGAAGAGCGGCGCCGAGCCTGAGAGCCACCGCACCCCCAGAGACTCCACCCACCACCCCGTGACTTTTACAGAATATAGCGCCCTTTGGCCGGCTTACTAGCCATGTGCGGGTGAAGGACTTTTTCCGACACAATGCGACAACGCGCTTGAAATTTTTGAGACACGTGGCTGGCCAGGCAGGGACGGGTTTTCTGGCAAAAAATGCCTGCCGCACTGGAAATTGGGGGCAGGCGCGGGCCATAACGGGGGGAACCCACTGTTCCACCAACAAAAGGCAAAATTTCCAAGGCCAAAAGCCTGGCAATGCTGCATTTACTTTTGGTTTGGGAAGGTTTTGGGGTTAAAGTGTTTTTTTTCTGCTCCCAAACCTGAAGACAGAAGGGGGCTGCAGACTGGCCGCTTTGAAAGGGGTGCAGGTCGTCAAACTGGCGGAAGGAGAAAGGGGGAGGGGGGTCTCTGGGGTCTGGTGGTACCGGCGCCCGGGGGAGGCGAACGGGAGGCGATCCCAAACATACTCTGAAGACAGGGCACGAGGACCTTGTGTTTGGCGGGGAGGAGGGGGGGAGACAGAGGGTGTACAGTGGTTGGAGGCCCGGGGTCCCCTTTTCGGCCTTTTTGGCCAATTTTGCCCCCCTTCAACCATCATTCGCTGCAAAAGTGACTAGACATTGGGTGGTTTAACCACCTAAGATTCTTCCCTCTTTTTTGTTTCGGGGAAAGGCGGCATATGCATCGCGGTGAATCAGGCTTGCCAAAAAGGCCCAGGCTTTAGAGGTCCGGACCTTTTTTTACGGGGATAAATGAGGAGCGGGGTTCCGCTGACCGGGCTGGGGGAATCATAACAGCGGACTTTGCACCGCCCTCTTTCCCCTTTTTTAGGCGGGCCCCTACGACACTAAAAACCCCATCGTCTTCCTCCTCGCCAGTGATGAACCTCGCAAGCAAAATTTTGCTGAAAAGACCCCCGTTGGTCCGCAATGTCGTCATCATCATCTCAACACAACACAGGTGACTGGCTCCCGCATTCTCACAGACTGCGGGCTACAACAAGAGGGGCTGCAAGGCTTTCCGACCGCCTGGGATTCTTTCCGATTGACCGGGTTCCTTCCCTCCTCTAGGCATCGTAACTGGGCCAAGCAGAGAAAACATCCCCTTGGCCTCTTAATCTTTTTAAAATCCTTCTGACCCCAACCGCATTTTTTGCAAGCCGATCCCTGGCTTCGGTTTTCGCCGCAGGAAGGAGCACCTCTCTCTACCCTACTTCCCTGTCCTACCCCCCTCTTTGCTCCTTACCCCCCCTAATTAGCTCCATGTTCAGAAAAATAAAAATTTGAAAGGTATGAAAATTTTTTAAAGTCTCTATTAAAAGACGCAAATCACAGCTATTCTCAAATCCCTCAAATCAAAACAAAATTGCTGTATTCAAATTTAACTACAAAGTAGCTCTATGAACAAAGCATGACTGACCAAAAGTGAAAAAAGCACCTGTCTGAAATGTATACGGGATAATATAAGGTATTTTTTGGCAATTATCAATTCACCTGTGGTGACTACTAAATTGCTGTTTTCAAATTTAACTACAAAATAGCTCTATGAACAAAGCTTGACTGACCAAAAGTGAAAAAAACACCTGTCTGAAATGTATACGGGATAATATAAGGTATTTTTTGGCACCTATCAACTCAACTGTGGTGACTACTAAATTGCTGTATTCAAATTTAACTACAAAGTAGCTCTAATAACAAAGCATGACTGACCAAAAGTGAAAAAAACACCTGTCTGAAATGTATACTGGATAATAAAAGGTATTTTTTGGCACCTATCAAATCACCTGTGGTGACTACAAAGTTGCTGGATTCAAATTTAACTGCAATGTAGATCTATCAACAAAGCTTGACGGACCAAAAGTGAAAAAAACACCTGTCTGAAATGTATACAGGATAATAAAAGGGTTTTTTTTGGCACCTATCAATTCACCTGTGGTGACTACTAAATTGCTGTATTCAAATTTAACTGCAAAGTAGATCTATCAACAAAGCTTGACTGACCAAAAGTGAAAAAAACACCTGTCTGAAATGTATACAGATATTAAAAGGTATTTTTGGAACCTATCAGTACACCTGTGGTGATTACAAAGTTGCTGGATTCAAATTTAACTGCAAAGTGGCTCTATCAACACAGCTGGCCTGCGCCAAAGTGAAAAAAAACACGTATCTGAAATGTATACTGATAATAAAAGGTATTTTTTGGCACCTATCAACCTGTGGTGACTACAAAGTTGCTGGATTCAAATTTAACTGCAAAGTAGATCTATCAACAAAGCTTGACTGACCAAAAGTGAAAAAAACACGTATCTGAAATGTATACGGATAATAAAAGGTATTTTTGGCACCTTTCAATTCACCTGTGGTGACTACAAAATTGCTGTATTCACATTTAATTGCAAAGTAGCTCTATCAACAAAGCTGTACTGCGCCAAAGTGAAAAAAACACGTATCTGAAATGTATTCGGATAATAAAAGGTATTTTTGGCACCTTTCAATTCACCTGTGGTGACTACAAAATTGCTGTATTCACATTTAAGTGCAAGGTGCCTCAATGAACAAAGCTGTAGTGCGCCAAAGTGAAAAAACACGTATCTGAAATGTATTCGGATAATAAAAGGTATTTTTGGCACCTTTCAATTCACCTGTGGTGACTACAAAATTGCTGTATTCACATTTAACTGCAAAGTAGCTCTATCAACAAAGCTGTACTGCGCCAAAGTGAAAAAAACACGTATCTGAAATGTATTCTGATAATGAAAGGTATTTTTGGCACCTATCAACCTGTGCTGACTACAAAATTGCTGGATTCTAATTTAACTGCAAGGTGGCTATATCAACAAAGCTGGAATGGGCAAAATTGAAAAAGAACACCTATCTGAAATGTATATTGATAATAAAAGTGGAGTTTTGCACCTAACAAAGAGACCTGCAGTTACTAGAAAAGATGTGTATCCTAATATAAGTTCAGGCTGCCCTATATCCAGGAAATATTTCAATAGAAAACTGTTAATAATAAAGCTATTGCAGTGCAATGTCTACACTAAGTCTTGGTGAACTATATCCAGTATTCTTTAAAGAACTTGTCTGTGTTAGCCCGCCCGCGGGACCCCCCATCCCGCTCCCCCCCGTGACTTTACAGCGGTAGATGCTCCTTTAAAATTCTCTACCTAACTATATAAAATCTTCAAATCTCTGATCTAACTAAGTTGTAAGGATCAAGGCTAACAGTAGAGCTTTCTCTGTGAAAAAATAGAATAATTTCGCTGAGCTGTTTGCTGAGCTGTTTCGACAGAGGCAGAGCGCACGTCCTACTGCTACGAGACGCTGACAGACACTGACCATGAACAGGAAGGGCTGTTCTATGTAGAACGAGGTCATGTGATTTTTCCAGCTAATCGCAACCATACACATCCCAGTCATGACGTCGCACACACATCTCACCCTGCTCTATTCTGTAAGCTGATTTGCTGGCCACCAAAATGACAGGAAGCACCGAAAATGGCGCAATATTAATAGATTATGCACAGATTTTAACCTAAATTATCTCGTGATCTAAAAAATCCGATCAACGTAAATACCGTGCCGATTTCAACTTTGTCGATAATAATCGCTCAACACTAATAGCCACCAATAGATGGGGTCATGCCTTTTTGGACGGGGTCCCTGCCTTTATTAAGGGTTTTGTAGGGACTGGTAGGGCATCCATTTTTTCAAACATATTTAGTGCTTGGATACGTTGCATCTGGATATACATGTTTGCATCATGTGCGCATAATCAAATGCCCAACTCCGGTCACGTGAGTAATGTCACCTTCATTTTCTGTACTTCCTATAGAGATATGTATATATATATTTCACTGGCTCACAACTAAAAAGAGGATACGTATTTTGTTTGGAAGCAATTTGCTATTCAGGCTGAACTGGATGGACGTCTCGTCTTTTTTCGGCCTTACAAACTATGAAACTATGAAACTATGAAATTATATCGGTTTAGCAAATATTTAATAAATGTTAAGTTTTAGCTGTATATTGTGGTGAATTTTTAACACCTCACCAACGTCTGCAAGGAGGGGCAGCATTTGAACATACCGAGATCGCCTTCAGAGCATGTTCCATGAGTACCTGTGGCTCAACACCTATATTTTTGGACTTGATCTGGACCCATTCAACTTCTGGGTGTCCAAAACGAATGAATGGGCTGATCTTGCTAGACACGCCATACAAATTTTAGCCTGCCCGGCAGCCAGCGTTATCTCAGTACGCACCTTCAGTACAGCTGGCGGTGATAACTGAAAAACGTATCCGTCTTTTCCCTGAGAATGTGGATCGTTTGACATTTATCAAAAAGAATCAAGCATGGATCTTTGACGATTTTGTTACCCTCGTTGCCGATGTCATCGACTAGTAAACTGTAGCACGTCTTCACAATGTGAAATACACATTCCATCAGTCATCTATTAACATCAGTCATCAATCAGTTTGCAGTAATCATCTATTAACTGCTTCAGGCCCCCATACAGCCAAATCAAATTGGGCCCCCACCATTATCACGTCTTATATTTTCAACATATTTGTGGACTCCTTTTCGATTAGGGCCGTGACAGGAGTACTGCCTGTACTGCCCTGTTGGCACCCCTGGCGGTTGCAGCTGCTACGGGGCCCTGCATCCTATGGTGTCCCAAAATCCCATTTGACACATAAGAAGACACCGGTATTGGAAATGGCACATGGTAACTGGCACGGGTGCCAATAGATCAGTACTCCTGTCAGGGGCCCTATTCAAAAAGGGGCTCAGTGATATGTTAAAAAATAGGAACTAGTAATGGGTGGGGGCCCCATTTGATTTAGCTGCATGGGGCCTTGAAACAGTAAATAGATGACTGACGGCAGCCCTGGCTACCACTGCACCCCCTATAACTATAGCCCTGCCAGCTGAACCTCCATGTTCCCCGATGGGATGTTCTTGCTGCCACCACATATATGACATGTTCTTGGGCCCTGGTGCAAAAAGTGATAGGGGGCTCCTGCCAGGTACCATGTGTCATTTCCAATACCGGCATCTTCTTATGTGTCAAACGGACCCTGTAGCAGCTGCTAGCGCTGCACCTCGTATAGCTACGCAGTCTTTTTCTTTTCAGTTAGCCATTGAAAGGAATGAATTATTTTACCCTGTGATTTTTTTTCTGTGACTCTTATAGTCAAATTTTCATCACTAAGGGCGACATGTCCGAAAAGTGCCGTATCCTTGCCAGTTTTAGGCGCATTAAAGTGTAAAGTGTGCCTGAAAGTCTTATAAGTTTTAAAAACTGGCATCAGGTATACCTTGCATAGAAAACTTAATGCGCCTAAAAAGGCGCATTGCGCCGAAAAAGGCGTATCACATCAAAAAATTTGCATTGCGCACCTCACGGTGCATAGCATATTAATGGTAGTATATGTAATGTGCCTATTGAGGCACATTGCCCGACGGAGGAGCATAACATATGTAATGCTCCTCAATAGGGTTCGGTTCGGTGTTCGGCCCGAACTCGAATTTTTGAGTCCTTGCTCATGTCTAGCTGCTACCGCTACACCTCCTATAGATACGCCCCTGCTTGTAAGCTGTCCTCATCTTTTCAGTTAGCCATTGAAAGGAATGAAGTATTTTAGCCTCTCAATTAGCACACCTTAGCACAACAGGCTGAACTGGATGGACGTCTTGTCTTTTTTCGGCCTTACAAACTACTACTACTAAAGTTTTTTTTTTATGTCACTCTTAAAGACAAATTTTCTTCACTAAATTGTTCCATGCATCCAGTGTACTGTTATGGATGGCAATTACAGCTTCTCCTCACCTGTATAAAAATTAACCCGAACATCTTCTCCCATTGACTTTAATGAGGTTCAAGTTCGAATTGAACCTCGAACCGAACACCACTACTGTTCAAAGTTCGAATCGAACGCAAGTATTTCACTCTTCACTCATCACTTCTCCACGCTAGCTGTATTAAATCTCTCTAATATGGAACTGGACTCTACCCACATCCAATTGTTGTCTTTAGTAGTAATGAGCGATTATGTTGACTATCGTCATCGGGTCGATAGTTGATATCGGAAATTATCAAGACGATTTACGATAGTTGATAATAGATTATCGATGATCACCATTAAAGTCTATGGGAGAGGAACAACACCTTCATTCTTACCCCCCCCCCCCCCCCCCCCCCCCCCCCCCCCCCCCCTCCCCCCCCCCCCCCCCCAAACCCCCCAAGGGGCGGGAAAGGAAGCTGGAAAAAACATCCACAACAGCAAACTGGTTTGTGCTACATCTTAGGCAACCCCATTGGGTTTATAAAAGCCCACGGGAAAAAAAGTCACGGGACTATTAACATCCCTGTTTGTACCAGCAGCCCCTTTAAAAACCGGGATGCCCCCACAAATTAAAAAGTCCCAGAAGGCGGGTATGTTTTAAAACCTCATTTTACTTAAAACGGGGAACATTGACTATCCCTGTCCTGGAAGCAGCAGGGCCCCCAAAAACCGGGCATGACCCAGATTAAAAAGTCCCGGAAAAAAGGAAAGTCTTTAAAACCCACCTTTTCATTTTTCACTGGACATAGGACTACCCCTGTCCTGGGCCACGGGGTTTACCCCCAAAAACCTCCCAGGGACCCTGGGATTTAAAAAATTTTTTTTTTTCCCTGGAAAAAGGGGGTCTTTCAAACCCTTTTAGTTTCACTGGACTTTTGACTATACCTTTCCGGGGCCCAAGCATGAGAAAAAAACCCGAATGACCCCCAGTTTTTAAAAATTTTCCCGGGGAAAAAAAGGGTCTTAAACCCACCATTTTGGGTTTCACTGGACATTGGAATATCCCCTGTCCGGGGGCCAAAGCATGACCCCCAAAACCTGCAGGGCCCCCCCAGTTTTAAAAAAAGTCCCGGGAAAAAAAAGGAGTCTTTTAACCCCCCATTTTATTTGGGAACTGGAAAATTAATTTTATCTGCCCTGTACCACAGTATAAACCTTTAAAAACCGGTCTGCCCCCCAGTTTAAAAAAGTGTCGGAAAAAGGAGTTTTGGCCCAAACTTTTAGTTAAACCCCCGGGACTTTGGGACTTTACCTGTCCGGGGTTTCCCCTTACATCTGTTCATGTTTCCTGTACCTCCCTTGTACAATTCAGAGGAATATTTGTTTCAGCTTTTTTGGGGTACATGCAATTTTTTTTTAGTAGTTTAATTCTGGGAAAAAACTTTTTTAAAAATTAGTTGGAATCCCACCACGCTTTGTTTCTCTTTTTTTTAATTGTTTTAAAAGGGTTTTTGGTCTCATTTAAAGGGAAAATTCCCTTTTAGCCTTGATAAAGATCTTGAAAAAAACAAGTAATTTTGAATTTTTGTGTCCATTAAAAAGTGTCCCTCCCCTATTCCTGTTTCTGACAGCACCATCACCCTTGGGGCCCATCTTGACAATTGTAAAGAAAAAAAATGTTGTTTTTTAAAAACCCAATTTTTTACAATTTGGGGGCCCGTTTGTCTAGCTGAAATTTTACAGCAAAAAAGCCCCCCAAAAAATTATAAAAATGACCCTTTCAGCCCGTTAAAAATTGGGGAGGGAGAATTTTCCATTAGAAGGACATTTCTGTTCCAAAAAAACAATGATTTTTGCTGTATCTCACAGGGACCCTGACCCCAAAAAATTTTTAAAAATGGGTTCTTAGCCACTGTTAAAATTGTGGGGGGGGGGGAGAAAAAGGCCCCTTTTGAAAAAAACATTTCTGTTCCCAAAGGGGCCATGATTTTTAGCTGTATCTCACAGCACCCCGACCCCAAAAAAAAATTTTAAATATGGGCTTCTCAGCCCCCTGTTAAAAATTGTGAGGGAGGAAAATTTTTCTTTTGAAGCCACATTTCTGTTCCCAAAAGGGCCATAATTATAGCTGTATCTCACAGCAACATGACCTAAAACCCTTGACAAATTTCGAAAAAATTTTAAAAATAAAGTGAGGGAAAAGGAAAACGGGGTTTGGGCAAAGAAATCCCTTTGGTTTTTCTTTTACAGTTCCAACCGCAAAAAACCAAACCAAAAAGTCTTTTGGGAAATGGGGAATAAAATTGCAGTAAGAAATGATCATTTTAAAAAAAAGTTTTAAAAAGGACAATTCTGTTTTTAAAGGGAATGTGAAAGTAGGGCCGGCAAATAAAACGGTACCTGACAATTGGGGGGCCAAAAACATAAACAGAGATCCATGCCTGATTCATCCTTTATTTTAATGTCAAACGATCAACATTATCGTGGAAAGCCGGATTTCGTTTTGTTGTAATGGGCTTCCCCCGCTGTGTGAAGGTTTCCCCCAGATATGACGCTGGGGTGCTGGGCAGGACAACACCTCTAGGGGCGTGGCAGCCCAGCGGGCCCCCTTCATCCCCTTTTGGATACCCCGAAGTCTTTTGGGTCCCGGGAAAACATACAAAAACATGGGGCAGAAAGTCGTTCCCCCATGTTTTTAAGCTGGTTCTGTGGGGTTTTATGTGTGCCCCGCATTGCATGCCCTTGGGAGGTGGTAAAAAAAAGATTGCCAGGAGGTCCCCATTTGGCTTTTTTGCCAAACCCTTTCCTGGCTTGGGTGCTGCTTTCCGTTCAGCTATTGGCACTCCCACTTTCTGTTTGTCGCTGACGTTGTTCCACCGTGACATTTGAAGAACGTGAAGCAGACGCAACAGATGTCTCCAGTTGATCAATCAGCAAGGTCTCCATTTCCTGCATTTTACTCTCTATTTGGGTGGGTGGAAGGAAAGTGCTGAGTTTTGTTTTGTACCGGGGATCCAGGAGGGTGCCACCCTGTAACTGTTGTTCATTTTGATGGCCTTAATGCGAGGATCATGTTGGAGGAAATGGAGCATCCAAGCACTCATGTGAGAGATGGAACCTTGATTTCCCAAGCCTCTGGGTTGAGGGGCACTAGCAAACTGATCTTCCTCATCTTCCTCCTCCGCCTCAAATTCGCGCCAACCTCTTTCCAAGGCAGGGACGTCGGTAACGTCGGAGTCCAGGAAAACCTCCTCCACCGCTTCCTCCGGCACAGCTCTTCCTCTGGCGGCAGGCAATTTGGTGTGCGACAATAGGTGAAATCTACTTGCTGCCCTAAGGGTTGTTAGATTTAACCACATCCCGTGCCTGACACACGTCCCGAACTTGGTTTTGCATAAATTTCTCCCGGAAATTAGATTTCTCCCAGTGTAGCACACCAAATTGCCTGCCGCCAGGTTCTTAGCACCCAGCCACTGGTCAGTCTGAGTGTGCAGAGCCGTCCACAGCTCTTGACCTGTGTGTTGACGGTCTCCAATACACATTAGTTTCAGAACAGCCTAGTTTCTCTTGGCACGTGATGCGGCCCGTTGTGGATCTGGACTCTGCACCATCCCAGCAGTGTGGAAGAGTCTCCACCGAACCCAAGACCCAAAATCCCCAGAGGCACTGTCATCCACCCAACTCACCCAATGAGCAGTCAGTGAGATGTAACACCCTTGACCATGCTTACTAGTCCATGTTTCTGTAGTCAGAGGGACTTTGGTGGACACAGATGCAGCCAATGCACTGGAGATCTTTTCTGCAATGTGTCGGGCCAGGGCAGGGACAGCTTTCTGGCAAAGAAATGCCTGCTCGGCATCTGATTTTGGGGGCATGCCAGAACCCATCTGTGTCCATCAGGCGGAAAGGCAACATTTCCAAGGCAAACATCCTGGAAATGTCGACACTCAGGATTTTGGCTTTGGGATGGCTGAGGTGAAAGCGTTTCTTCTGTTCCCACACCTGGTACACAGAAGACTGACTGGTGGGCTGGCTGCTGTATGGCGTGCAGGTCAGACTGGTGGAATGGGAAGGTGTAGACTGTGTTGCTGGTGGTGGGAATCGGCCGACAGTGTCTGAGACTGGGGATGATGCTTGCCGATGCTGCTCCAGCACATCGGCAGCAGAGGATCACTTGGGCTTGGAAGTTTGGAGGCAGAAGATGTCATGGTGGTTGTTTTTTTTTTCTCCAAGTGATTCTTCCACAGCAATTCATGCTTTCCATGCATGTGCCTTTTCATGCTGGTGGTGGTTAAATTCTTTAGCTTCTTTCCTCTACTGACGCATTGAAAGCAAAGCCGGCAAATGACGACGGTCGGTGAATCTGAGGCTTGATCAAAAAAGGCCCAGGCTTCAAAAGTCCTGGACCTCTTCAACTGTGGAAACCTAGTAGCGGTGTTCCCGCTGCCACCACTGACCACGACTGGCAGAGTAATGTCAGCGGACTTCGCGACCGCCCTCTCCCTTTCTGATACTGGACCCGCACTGACACTACCCCATCATCCTCCTCCTTCTCCACTGATGACCACGTTGGATCCGCAATGTCATCATCATCACAGGTGACTTCCTCTTCCTGATAGTCTACATCCTCAAGCGATTGGGCTTCAGAGCAGACTAAATCATCCTCTTTGGCCTCTTGATCTTTTGAAATGCCTTCTGACCCCAACCACATTGTGTGATCAAAGAGTCTTAAACATGGATTATCTGGAGCGGTCTGTACATTGGGTGAAAATTTCCCTTCATGTTGGACTGATATGAAATAACATTTGTGCCCTTGACTGAGAGGAAGAGGAGGTAAAACTGCTGGATGAAGTGTGTGTTACCGACTGAAGAACGGATTGGTGCCTTTCTTCAGAAATGAGATGCACAGGGAATGGACCAAGCGATGACAGGCCTGACATCCGCGACTGATGATTGTCGCTTGTGTTTTGTCCGGGGCGGAAAGGAGCCCCCTTGTCTCTACCTCTAGCCCATTTTTATCCCCTTTTGTCGCTTACCACCTCTAGTTCGTTCATTTTCAAAATTAAATATTAAAAAGGTCAAGATTTTTCACAGCTCTTTTGAAAAACTGTACTCTATAGAAAGAAAAATCAAGTGCTTTTAAATGCCATACTTTGCAACGGCAAATAAGATTAAAAACAGAATTTTTTCAGCAATGTCGGGAATGGGGGTAGGGAAGAACCCACAGCAAATCAAGGGGTCTTAAATGCCTATATTTTTGCATGGGCAAATAGGATTATAAAAGAATTTTTTTATGCAATATCGGTGAAAGGGGGTGAAGGGAAAGAACCCCACGCAAATAAAGTGGTTTAAATGCCTAATTTTGTCGGGCAAATGGATTATAAAAAAAATTTTTCTATGAAAATCAGTGAAATGGGTCGAATGAAGAACCCTCACAGCAAATAAGGGTCTTAAATGTCTAACTTTGGGGGGGGGCAAATAGGATTAAAAAGTTTTTTTCTATCAATATGGGGAAAAATGGGTCATGGAAAAACCCTACAGCAAATCAAGTGGTCTTAAATGCCTATACTTTGCGACGTGCAAATAGGATAATAAATAAAAAAATTTCTATGCAATATGGGTGAAAAGGGGTCGTATGGAAAACCCCGCACAAATAAAGTGCTCTTAAATCCCTTTTTTTGCAACGGCAAAAAAAAGATTATAAAAGATTTTTTCGGAAAAAACCCCTATACAAAACCTAACCTCCTAACGTGAAGGGGAACCAACTATTGTCCCCCCACCCGAGTAAAAAATAGCGTTTTTCCTGTGTAAAATCACTATTAATTTTTTCTTCTGCCGCGGGAAAACCCGCAACACGGGCAGCAGAGTTTTTCACTAAAGAGATTAAGGGAAAGGGGCGTTAAAACAGAAATACGTAACATACACATAAACGGTCATGTGATTTTAGCAGCCAATGAACCCTAACCCCACTGGTATTTTTTGATTCCCCACCCTTTGTGCTCTGCCGTTGGCGGGGCCACCAAAAACTGCGGGAAGCAGCTGTCACACTAGTGATGAGCTATTAAGGCGATATCATTATCGGATCGTAGTCATATCAAATAAAGAGGTTCCGATATGATAAAATTTTGCCGATGCCAAAATCTTTGGGGGGGAAAAACCCCCCATTTCAAAACGGGTGGGAAGGTTTCCCAACACAAATGGTTTTTTAAAAAGGGCCCCAATTGGTTTTAAAACACAAAAAAAACCCAACCTTTCCATTTTTTCAGATGACCCAAAGAAACCCAAAAAAAAAGAAAAGGGATATTTTGAACTCACGAACTGGTTTTCACCCTTCCTGTAAAGGCCCCCCCCGATGCCCCTTTTTTAAAAAAAAAAGGATCTTTCCCCCCTTTTTTAAAGGGGTTGACTATCCTGTTGGGGAAAAGGCCCCCCAAATGGCCCCCTTAAAAACTCCAAAAAGGGGTTTTAAACCCCTTTTGTTGAATCATTAAAACCGTTCCAAAAAAAAACTCCCCCTGCTAACCCCGGTTTTAAAAATGGAAAAAGGGTTTTAACCCTTTTTTTTTTTCACATTTTTTGTCTTTTAACCCCCAAAAAAATTTTTTTTTATTAACAATTTTTTTTTTTTTTTTTTTTTTTTAAAAATTTAAAGAAAAAAATTTTTTGGGTAATCCCCCGCCTTTTTTCTCTTTTTTTTAAATTTTTTTGGTTGTCCAAAAAAAAGGGGTTCAAAGCATTTAAAATTTTTAAAAAAATCAAGCAAAGGGCCCAAAAATTTCTTTTTTTTTTAAAAAAGATTTTTTAAAATACAAAAAAAAACGGTAAAAAAATTTTGGGGATAATAAATAAAAAGCGGCCCGGGGAAAAAAAATCCGATCCTAACCATATAAAATTTTTTGAACATTTTACAAAGAAATTAAAGCTGGGTTTAGAAAAAAAGAATGTAAGTAAAAGCCTTTCCCCTTTCCCGACCTTTTTTAGAAAAAGCGGGGTGCTGTTTAAAAAAAAAAAAGTTTTTCAAGCCATAGGGTTTTTTGACCTATAAAACATGAAAGAATTTTTGTTCAAAAAGGGGAAGGAATTTCAAAAAAGACCAATATCAAAATACTGCAAAAAATCTGGAGTGGGGTTTAGAATGGAACCAAAGGATCCGAGAAAATCAAAACGAAAAACCGATTTTCCACATTTTTTTAAAATTGTGGACACCCCCCCCAAAACCAATATGAAGTAAAGTTCCTATTTGACCACAACCTTTCCAGAAATAAACCAGAGGACCAGGTTTTCATAGGGCAAGGCGGGAAGGTGTAAAAACCAGCAAAGGGGGGAAATTTTCCCGAAATAAATTCGGTGGGGGTTTAAGGCATTTAAGAGTTGTGAGGGGGCTGTTTTATGCGTTTTTCCAAATTTTTCAGGGGGAGAACGTCTAGCAAATTTTTTTCCCCATTTGATTACTTTAAAAGGGTTTATAACCCAACAAATTTATCAGTGATTATAGGGAAAAACCCCCAAAAGGGGGGATAAGTTTTTTTTCCAAACCCCTTTTTCTTAAAGGGAAAAATTTTAAATGGAAGTAAAAAGGGGGGGTATTTTAGGGGGGCCATTTTTAATTGAAGTGAAAAGATTTTAAAACTTGTAGATTTTGAAAAAAGTAAATATTAGGTCTGCTAAAAAAAAATAAAGGAAGAGTGTGAGGCCCTGCAAAGGGCCCTTTAAGACCCCGGGTTATCAGGGAAAAAAAGGGACCCAATTGGGGTTAAGGCCCTAAATGTACCAAAAAAGGGGAAATGAAAATTTTGCGCCCCAAAAACCCAAAAACATCAAAAGGGAGGGGTGTTCTTTGGGAAAAGAAGCCCCAAGATTGAAAGACTACAAAATTTTTTCCCCATAGATTAAAAAAGTCCGACGGGGAAATTTTTGGGGTTTGGGGAAACGGAGTCGGGCCCCCCAAGGGAAAAGCTTTAAAAATTGAAGTGACCGGAACGGGGGAAAAAGGGGGGAAGCCTTCAAACGGGGCCCAGGAGGAGGCCCGGCTTTTAAAACCAAAAAGGGGGAAGACCCTTTTTCTAAAAGGGAAACCAAATTTATACTTTGTGGGTTGGGAACGGCGGGGCCCACTTTTTTGGCAATGGAATAGGAGGTTTTGTTTTAAATTTCCTTGCTTTTTTAACCTTTCCATATGAAGTTTGTAAAAAATCGTTGAAAAAAAAAGTTGGTAATTTTTGAGTTGGGTATAGAAAAGGAAAATTGTACGAGAAAAAAAAATTTAAACCCTTGGGAAAAGAGAGACATTTTTAGGATTTTAAAATTCCCTGGCTATCCAAGATATTTTGGATTTTAAATTCCTTTTTTTTTATCTTGCCCCAAATTTCTGTTTATAGAAAAACAAATTTTGTGGTTAAATTTTTTTTGGGGGGAGGAATTTTATTTTAACCCCTAGGTAATCAAAAGACGATGGTTAGGGTAAAACCAAAGTCCCTTAAAAATGGGATTTGGGAAGACGTTTAAATTGAGGGGAAAAATGTGGGTTTTTATTTTTTAATTAAGTTTAAAAAAGGGAAAACAAGTGAATAATTTTGGGAAAGAACCAAAAATCCCCCAAAAAAAAAAGGGGAAGGAGTGAGGTTTTGAGACAATGACAAAAACATCATCAGCATAAAAGGGCTATTTTATGTTTTGTGTTTTGAGAAATGATCCCGGATATAAAGGGGGTTTGGGGCTTCAAAATTTTTTCCCAAGGGGTTCAATACAGAAAACCCAAAAATTTAGGGGGGAAAAAGGGCATCCCTGATGTGTACCTTTTAAAAAGGGTTTAAAAAGGGTTCCGAAAGAAATCCGAATTAATACTGAGGGGGGGGGGTAAGTAAAAGGGTCAAAATAGCAATAACGGGGAAACCCAAAAAACCCCAAATTTTCCGAAATGGATTTTTCTAAAAAACCCCTCCATTTTCACCTTTTTCAAAACCCTTTTTCAGCTTCGGCGAGAGGAAGGGCAAATTGGTTTTGGGTTACCTCCCAACCCGAAAACGGGGTCTAAAAGACGTCGGGGGGCCCCCGGGTTTTGTCTCCCGGGGCCCTGTTTGATCTTTGGGGTACAAGAGAAGGGGGGATTGTTTAAATTCGGGAAAAGGTTTAGGATTTTAGGATATATTTTAAAAACGTATTCAAAAGCAAATAGGTCTGAAATTAGCGACATTTTTTTCAGTTTTTTCCCTTTTTTTTTGGGTATTGGGGAAAAGGTTGCATGTATTTAGTTTTTTGGGGAGGGTTTTGGTGGGGGGCCCAATATGGGTGAACTTTGGGTGGTAAAGTCGGGGACAAAATTTCCGTAAAAAAAGCTGAAAATATTCGGGAGAACCTTTAGGGCCTGGTGTTTTTTTCATTTACTAGAAAAAATTTACTTTTTGTATTTCACTAAAGTAAAAGGGCTTTGAGTCCCCTTTTTTTTGTTTTTCCTCTGGGTTTGGGAAATTTAAACTGCCCCTCCAAAAAGGTTTTTAAAATCCTAAACGAAGGTAAAAAAAAATTTTCCCCCATTTTGGGAAAAAGTTATACAGTTTTGATTAAAACCCGGGCCCAAATTCTTTGGGCGATGTCTAGGGGAAAATTTTTTTGAGTTTTTCATTATTACCCAGTTGATACTACTAATTTTATTTCGGGCTTGTTGAATTTTTTTAATTCTAGGCAAGAATTTTTAAAAGAGGGGGGGTCTCCTTGAACAAAAAATTTGCCATTTAAATTTTAAATTGAGTTTTCCTCTCATATTTTTTGAAGGAAGTGAGTTGGGAAGGTATTTTAAAGGGTTTGGGAAAAGTGTTTTTTTTTTTTTCCCAGGAGGGGGTTTAATTTTTTGAATGTTTTTATCTACCTTCTGAACCAGTAAAGTTTTTAAATCGGGGTTGTGATTAAATTCTTTTTTAACATCTACTGGAAAAATTTGGAAAAAAAACCCCCCGGAAAGTAGGTTTTAAAGGGCAAAAATCCAAAATTTGGGTTGGGGGGGAAAACCAAATTTAAAATGCCCAAGGCAAAATATTTCCTGGGAGGTGCTTTTCCAAATAAAACCCAAACTTTTTTGGGAAATTTAAGTAAAAAATTTATTGTTTTTCTCCACAGGCGAGGAGAAAAAGTGGGCAAGGGAGGTTTTTAAATTTTCAACTTTCCCGGGAGCGTAAACCGGGACCATGGATGTGGCCAAAACAGGGGCCCCAAAAAACTTGGGAAGCTTTAAATTTATCCACAAAAAATTAATCGTTCGAGAAGGACAAAAGGGGGTTTTGGGAAAAAAAAGTAAAATCTTTTTCAGATAGTGAAATATCTCCAATGTCATGAAAAACTCTTAAAAAGAGTAAAAATTTTAATTCGCCATGGGGAAAACCGCGCAACTTGGGATCTATCAAAGGGCTTTGTCGTCACAATATTAAAACCCCCACAAATAACTAAGCCCCCCTTTCTCACTCTTTTTGGCCCGTTAATTTTTTCCCCAAAATAAGGGTTTTTTGCTTGGCTTTTGGGTGCGTACGGGGCGACTAGGGTAAAGGGTTTTGGGTTTATCTCACAGATCAAGAGATGTATCTACCAAAAAGGGTCTGATAAAAAATTTAAAAGCGGGAAGGCGACTGTATTTTAATCAAAAATTGAAACACCTGCTTTTTTTTTTTGGGATTGAGTTTGGGTATATGTAGGGGAAAAGTGGCGATTTTTTAAGGGCCAAATGCGCTTTCCGTCCAAAAAGGGTGTTTTCTCTTGAAGAAAAAAGAAAATTTTGAGTTTGACCTGGCAACCTTTTTCCCCATGAGTAGTTTTTAAAAGGGGTGATTTTAAAAACCCTTTCCCCTTATTTTGAAAAAAATTTGCCCAACCCCCAATTTTAAATGGGGGGAAAAGAGTTTTTGAGGGCTGTTTAAAATTTAGAAGGAAGAGGTGGGGAAAAAAAGAAGATATTAAATTTTTAAAGAAAAATTCAAAGGGAAATCAAAACACCCTGGGGAAATTAACAGATAAACAAAGAAATTTGTAAAACAAAACATTTGAAATCGACAATTTAACCCAATAAAGAAGGGAAAAAAAAGGAGGCAGTCCCGCCTATACGTGAAGGGGTGAGAAAAAGCAAAGAAAAAAAATTCAAACGGGAAAAGGGGTTTCAACCCCTCAGGAGGGCTCAAAATTAGACAAAAAACAATCAGGGCACAAGGGGTTCCTGAATTTAAGTATTCTTTGGGATGCTGATTTTGAGGGGAGGCGGGGGGGTTTTCCCAGGGACCTAACGGGGTAAAGAAATCCCCGGGAGGGGGTTTTCTTTTTTCCCAGGGGGGGACTAAAATCATCGTTGGGGAAAATTTCCAGTGCCTCGGGGTGGAGCAGGCTTCATCGGGAGGGGCAACAAAGTTAATTTTTGAGTTCCATCTTTATTGATATTTAATTTTAAAGGGAAAACCCCCTCTGA
Organism: Phyllomedusa bahiana; assembly: GCA_025379985.1. Taxonomy (NCBI): domain Eukaryota; kingdom Metazoa; phylum Chordata; class Amphibia; order Anura; family Hylidae; genus Phyllomedusa; species Phyllomedusa bahiana. Next base: position 8,537 of record JAODAL010045901.1, on the reverse strand, counting down.
AAGGGTTCCCTTTTTTTTCCCTGAGGATTTTGGTAGGGTGAAAATTCCGCCCTGCGCAAAAAGTGGCTGCAAGAGATCGGGGAATGGGAGAAAATTTTTTAAATTTTCAGGAAAAGAGCCACTTTACGAAGATTTTTCAGGAAAACTTCTTTAAAAAAATAGAATTTGGATAGGGGGCTTTTAAAAACCCCTTTGGGAAATTTTGCGGGGAAGACTTTTTGGCTTGGGTATTCTGGTATTCTGCGATGACAAATTTTGGGGAAAAAGGTATTTTGGGGGGGGTGAGTGCCATCGGGTTCATTTAGGAAGTTATGTAGTTAAATCATTAAACCCGATTCAGTTTTTCCCTGATGCTTACTTGTTACGTCTGGGAACAATCTTCTAAGTCAAAAATTTTTATTCGAGAGGCTTTGGACTTTTTCCCTAAGGAAATTTTTTGGCGTCAATGAAGGGAATTATGAAACTAAAAATTTTTGACATTTTGGTTTAAAAATTTTGTTCAGTTTCTAAAACCTAGAAAACTAAAAATTCCTGCTTAAGGTCAAAAATTCTTTCCCAAAAAATCACTTTTTAAACTTGAACGGAATAAAGGAAAACAGACATTGAAGGGGGGAAAGCAGCCCAAAAGGGTGGGACCCCATGGGGGCCCTGATGAAAAGGGTCTCCCGGATTCCCCTTAAAGGAGACAGAGGGGGTGCCGAAAAAAATTGAAGTCCTTTTTTTGATTTTTGCCCAAATTTTGTGGCAGGTAGAGAAAAAAGCCCGGAAATTTTTAGTAGGGTGAGTTTTGGGGTTGTTTTTTTTTTGGAATGTGCCACCCATTTAAAGGTCAGGTTTTAGTTGGATTGGGCCCAGAAAACGCCGAGCACATTTGGACTGTCAGGAGTTTCCGAAGGAGGGTTTAGGTGGTGGTCCCTTTTTAAAAGTGAGTTTGCAGGAGCAGCGTTCAACAATGAGATGGCAAGAAAAGCTGTTCACCGGGAAAGGGCAGGAGTAAAATGTACAAATAGAAAGATCGCAGTTGCAGCTAGACAGATATTGAAGATGGCAGATGCAGATGTACACAGTGAGAAGTCAGGCGAGTCTGTGCATTGGGTGAACTGTCAGAAGGAGCTAAATAGCCGTAAGATGGTAACTGTAATGGTTTCCAGTGATTGGGAAAGTATCGAATTCAACAGTGAGATAATGAATTTAGGGGTTTTTTTGCCAGTGAGGTGGCAGGCTAATTATTCAGGTGAGACGCAGGGGAAAGCAAAACCCCAGCGGAATAACAGATATAACGGGGACCATTAAAAATTTGGGAGGTTTGGGGTAAACACCCCACCCGGCCACCCTTTTTTAGGTACAACCAATGCCAGTAACGGGGTTTGGGCCCCCCCTTTTTTTTCAGAACTGCCCCCAATTTTTCTGGCATAAATTCCACAAGGTTTGCAACGATGCTCAAAATTTGGAAACCCCAAAGGGGGCCCAAAGAGGGGCCAAGAAAAAAATTCCCCCCCACCAAACACCACCCCCCAACCCCCTGAACCGTTGATACCAAGGGAGGATGGATCCTGCTTTCATTTTTTTGACGGCCAAAACTGACCCAACCCCCCTCCGAAAATCGCAGCAAAAACGAGACTTTATCAGACCAGCCCAAAAGTTTTTCTCCAAAACTTCTACGTCCAAATTTTTGATGAGCTTTGGGCCCAAATTGGAGCCTCAGTTTCCTGTTCTTAGCTAAAGGAGTTTCCCCCCCGGGGTGGTCTTCTTTCTGCGTAGCCCAAAGCCCAAAGGGGTTTTTCCCCCGTACTGGCGTTTCAGAAAATGGACTTTTTTCTACCTTTTTTGTAACGGGTTTCTAATTTTATCACTGTTGCCCTTTTTTTTCAGCTCGGGAAACCCGGCTGCCCATTCTCCTTTACCTCTTGGGAAACAACAAAGGGATTTTTCCCCCACAAGGGCTGGGCCCCCCACAAAGTTTTTTCTTTTTTTGGACCATTCTCTTAAAAACCCCAGAAAAATGGTTGTGCGTGGGGAAAAACCCAGGGGAAACGCATTTCTGAAAACTCAAAACCCGCCCTTCTGGCACCAACAAACCCTGCCCACGTTCCAAGGGAAATCAAAACACCTTTTTTTCCCCAAACCCGAAGCTCGGTTTTTAACTGCAGGAAATTGTCTTACCATTTTTCAAAATGCCTAAAGCACTGAGTTTGGCCCCATGTTTTGGCTTTATCAGAAATTAATTTTTAAAAGAAACAGTTGGACAGGTTTTACCTAAAAAAAGTGGCCGGAGAGTGTAATCTTGAATAGCAATACAGCTTGGGATCCGGTAGAGGCAAAGGGTGCCCGTACAGAATGAGGGGGGCAGGTTGGGGTGTATACACACAGTAAGAAGGCAGGTGCGGCTGTATCCAAAGGGGGATGGCAACAAGTTTACACAATCACATGGGATGACAATGCAGCAAAAAGCAAAGCAAAGAAATTTGGGAGGCCCCCTGCAGTAAACCCGGTGAGTTATTCCCCCAAATAGATATGGGCAGCGCTAACAACCTCAAGATGGCAGGTGCAACCAAATTTCCCCTTTAGATATAGAAAACCCAACAATTTACAGTAAATGGTAGATGGAGCTCTTTACAGATGGCGAAACCCGGTTTTTATTAGTGAGATTGCAAAGGGGCCCGCCTTATTAGGAAAGATGGGGGAGCTGCTTTTATTGTTAGATTATAGTGCTGCCTTTCTTAATTTTGAAGGCAGAAGCTGCTCTTTTTTAAAGAGATATAAGATACTAAAAAATACGGGTCTTTTTTACAGAAGTTTGGTTTAAATTTTAATGGGGGGTTCCTTTTTCCCAAAAGGAGGGGGTGGAAATTTTAGGGGTTGGAAACTCTTTAATAGTGGGAAAAAAAAAATGCCCGGGACTCCAATAATGAGATAAGAAGAAGCTGGGTTTTATTATTTTGTTTCATATACGCTCCTTAAATTTGTGAAATAGCAAAAAGGGCTTTTTTTGATGAAAAGGTAGATGATTTCACCTTGACAGTAGATGAACCGCCTCTGCTCTTTTTATTGGGTTTAGCAAATTTCTAAACCCCCCATTTTAAAAAGCTATAAGGGGCCTTTAAATTTTCACTAGCGAGGGGGGGAGGGGCCCGAGGCCCGCTTTTTTTTTTGGTTTAAAAGGGAAGCAGTTTTCCCCAAAAAGGAGAAAAGGCAAAAAGCTCAGCCAGACTGGGTGAGAAAAAAAAAAGCCGAAAAGGAAATAATAAGAATGGGGCGGCCCGCCACGGGCCGCCCGAAAGGGTTTGGGGGTGATCTCTGCAGCTTCTGAGGAGCCCCGATAGGAACAGGGGAGACAGGGGGTCCCAAGGGGGCAAACCGGGGACCCTCCCCAAAAAAAATATCCGGGCCCAAGGACTTATCTGTTAAGAGGAAGCTTTCCCCGTGGAATCTCTGCAGGCCGAGGAGATCAGATCAGGCGCACTGGGTGTTCTCTGGGGTCCCCCGGGCCCCGGGGGCCCCCCAGTGCCGCGAAATAAAAACCCCCCTGCCCCCTATGTGTTCTCAGGGGGGGCAGGGGGCTTTTCCCCCAAAACCCAAAGGGAAAGGAAAAAGCAGGGGGGAGGCTCCGTCCACTACTGCCCCTTTTGGGAAACGCCAGTCCCCCGGGAAACAGATGCAGCACCCAGGTGTCCGATGCAGGAGGTAGGTCCTTTTTAAATGGTGCCGGGTTTCCCCCCGGGGGCGGGGGGGGCAGGAACTTCCGTCCCAGAACTTTCCCGGGTTTTAAGACACCGAAATTTTGCTGAGGGGTTTCGCCTGGTTTGAGGACTTTTTCTTTGGAGGGAGAGGGGTTGATCAAAATTTTTGGGTTTTTTCCCTTTTTCTCTATAGAGAATTTTTCGTGCCGATTTAAAACTGATCCTGGGGAGAAAGTTACAAGCACCGCTCCCCATCCCCCGTCGGCCACGCCCCCTCTATTTCTTTCCCGACAGAAACACCATCACCCTTTAGCCATTTTTGGGCAATTGTAAAAAACAAATACTTTTAGAAAACCCCATTTTTTTTTAAAGACTTCTCAGCCACTGTTAAAAAAAAAAGGGGGAGAAAACCACTCAGAAGCCACAAATCGTTTTCCCAAAGGGCCATGATTAAAAGCTGTATCTCACGCAAAAAATACCCCAAAAAATTATAAAAATGACTTCTCAAACCACGTTAAAAATTGTTTAGGAGAAATGCCAAATTTATAACCCCAATTTTTGTTCCAAAGGACCATGGGTTTTAGCTGAAACCACAGCCCAAAAGACCCCAAAAAATTATAAATTATGATTTTTTTAAACCACTGTTAAAAATTGGAGGGAGAAATGGCCCCCCAGAAGGGAAAATTTCTGTTCCAAAGGGCCAAAAATTAAAAACTATATCTCAAAACAACATGGGCCCCCAAAAACCCTTGACAATGCAAAAAATTTTAAAAAAAAAGTTAAAAAAAAAGGGAAAAACGGTTTTGTCATGAAACCTTGGGGTCTTTTAAAAGTCTCCTCACCCGCAAAAAACCACCCAAAAAAAAAATTTTGGGGAAATGAAATAAAAAAAAGCAAATAAGAAAAGGGTCATTTAAAAAAAAAAAATTTTTTAAGAGGGCCATTTTTTTTTGTAAGAGGAATGGAAAATAGACCCGGCAAAATAATCGTCCCCCTCGGAAATTTGGGGCCAAAAACAACATCAGAATCCAAGCCTGATTTTATCTTGATGAAAGTCAAAAAAAAGAACCACAAAACTGGGGAAAGCCCGATGCGTTTTGTCGTAATTACTCCTCCCGCTGTGCGAAGTTTTCCCCTCAGATAAAAACTGCTGCTGGGGGAGGGCCAAAACTTCTATGGCGTTGGGGAGGCGAACCCCGGGCCCTTCGTCCAATTTTTTGGGTACCCAGAAGTCATTGGGTCCGGGAAAAAACTTTTTAAAAAAAACGGTGTTGAACGCAGAAAGGGCCCTGCACCATGATTTTTAAGCTGGGGCCCCCATTTTGTTTTTAAAGTGTGCCCTGCAAATTTCATGCGTTGGGGAGGTGGAAAAAAAAAGGGTTGCCAGAGGTTTACCCAATTAAAGGGTTTTGCCCCATTGCCTGCTGCGGCCGCCGCTAAAGGGTACTTGGGACCTACGCTGTCCCCGGTTGCTTTACGTTGTTCCCCCCAACTTTTGAAGAAAAGTTTAAGCAGACGCAACAGAGTCTCCATTTTATCAACAGCACGGCCCAAAATTTCCGCATTTTAAATCTCTATTTGGGGGGTGGGGAAAGGGAAAATGCTGAGTTTTTGCTTTTGTTAAACCCGGGGGCCGGAGCGGCCCCCCTGTAACCGTTTTTTCCGGGTTTTTTTGTCTTAAATGCCCCAAATCAAGTTGGGGTTAAAAGGAGCATTAAAGCACCATGTTTAGAGATTTTAGCCTTGATTTTTTCCAAACCCCGGGTTGGGGCCCCAAACAACCCGATCTTTTCCCCATCTTTCCCCCCCCACCTCAATTGCCCCCAACCTCTTTCCAAAGGGAGGACGTCGGTAAAAAGTCGGGGTCCCGGAAAAACCTCCTCATCCTCCTCGGCTTCAACCGGCACAGCCAAAACAGCCCTGACTTTCCCCAGATGATCACCCAGAGAGCGAGGGCCCCGCCTTGCACTAGCCCGGGCCCTGAACCCTGCCTAATAAGACCCGATTAAAAATTTTTGAAAATGTCGGGCCTTGTTTGGGTTCGACAAAAGGGAAAGGCTTTCCCTGTTTCCCCTCCTCGTTTTATGGCGGACCTGGGTGTCCCCAAGATTTTCCAAAAACTAAAATCACCCACAATGCTCAACGACAAGGGCATTGGCCCCCACTGACCATTTTGGGCTTCTTCAAAAAGGGAAGGGGGGGGCCGGGGCTTTTTTCACCCCTCCACTCTCGGGGGCCAATACCCCCGAGGCCCCCCCGCTGCTTGTCAGGCAAAGGTCACTTTCGACGGGGTTTAAAAAACATTGGGGCCCGCGCCCACAAAACGCTTAACATGTGGAGGGGGGAATTCCAGTGTGTTTTCAACATCAACAATGAGAAAAGGTTTTACGGGGAAGGGGTACAAACCAGGCGGGACGAAGCAGGCCCGCGAACGGCGTAAAAAGGGGAACTCAGCCTTTAGCCTTCCTCAGCAGGCATTCCCCGACCCGGGTACGTTTTTAGAAATTTCTTTACGACAAAAATACATGACATTGCCCCGGCAAGGGATTTGCTCCGCCTAAACCCATTTTTTATGGGCGGCCCCCGCAGATTTCGACTGTTTTTCGCACACCACCTTTCCTGGCACAAGGGTTTTTGTCACCCCCCGCCAGGGCCCGGAGGGGGGGGGGGCCCCCGTTTTCGGAGAGCCATCCACAAACTCCCCGACCTGTGTTTGGACGGGCCTTTCCCAAACAGGGTTAAATTTTTACAAAGGCCCCGGTTTTCCCCCTTGGGGCACTGATCCACCAAAGGACCTTGGGAGAAAGAAACCCCGCACCATCCCTTGGGTTTTTTAAGAGGTGGGGCCAGGCCTAAAGCCACCGTACACCACCAAAAGACATCCCCCCCACTCCCCCCCGTGAGCTGTCACAGAAAAAAATAGCGGCCTTGGCCGTGCTTTTCTAGTCCATGGGGTCTGGTCAGAAAGGACTTTTCCGGGCACGATGCCAGACAACGGGGCCCTTGGGAAAAATTTTGATGACAAAGTGGCTGGCCCGGGGAGGGAAAGGCTTTTCTTGGGGAAAGAAAAGCCCGCTCGGCCCTCTTTATTGGGGGGAGGCCCAAGGGGCCATGACAAGGGGGGAACCCCCGTTTTCCACCAAAAGGGAAAAGGGAACATTTCCAAGGCCCCAAAACCTGCAATTTCCGACATTCAGGCTTTTTGGGTTTGGGGTGGTTTTTGGGGGGAAGTGTTTCTTCTGGGTCCCAAAACCTTTGGGAGAAAAGAAGGCTGGGTGCAAAAACTGCCGCGCCCGGGGTGCCCGGGCGGGCCAAACGGTGGAAAAGGGGAATGGGGGAGGTGGGTCTCAGGTGGTGCGGTTACCGGGCGATGGTAAGGCAGAGCGGGGGGGCTGATCCCGAACATGACTCGAGAGACAGGGGGAAGCTGAGGAACCTTGGTGGTGGCGGAGGAGGAGGAGGAGGAGGCGGAGACAGAGGGTGTGACAGAGGTTGGAAGCCCAGCATCGGTGTGGCCTTTTTTGGCCAAGTGTTCCCTCCATTTCAACTCATGCATTCGCTGCATGTGACTAGACATGTTGGTGGTGGTTATACACCTAAGATTCTTGCCTCTACTGATGCGTTTACGGGAAAGGCGGCCTTTTTGACGGCGATAAGCGAGGAGCGGTGTTTCCGCTGATTGTGGCTGGCGGAATCATCTCAGCCGACTTCTGCGACCGCCCTCTCCCTTTTGAGGCGGGAGCCGTGCTGACACTACCCCATCGCAAATTCTGCTGAAAAGACCACGTTGGATCCGCAATGTCGTCATCATCATCAACACAGGTGACTTCGTCATCCTGACATTCTTCATCCAGGAGCTGCATGCTACAAGCAAGAGGCACTGCAAGGCGTTGCCGACCGCCCGGGATTTTTGCCGATTGACTGGCTTCCTTCTCCTCCTCCTCTGATGGCATCAGTAACTGGGCATCAGAGCAGACAAAATCATCCTCTTTGGCCTCTTGATCTTTGGAAATGCCTTCTGACCCCAACCGCATTTTGTCATCAAAGAGGTCTTCAGAAAATGGATTATCCACAGTGGTGGGTACACGAGTTGACATTTGGGCTTCCTTCGCTTCATGTTGGACGGATGCTGACGATGCTGATGACGACATTTGTGGCCATGACTGGGAGGACGAGGAGGTAAGATTACTGGATGCAGGTTGCATTAACCATGTATATACAAAAAAGTAACGAGTACAGCTCACCGGACTCCTCGAACGTTGCGGGGTTATATAGCTTCCATTAATCCCGGTATGGTGCACGGAAGATCATCCTGACTGAAGATGACGCACACTGCAGAGTAGAAACGAAGGTAATCCAGCACCCATAAACATAGGATTTAATCCGTAGAAATCAAGGTTCACTATTGGAAATTTCTTAAAAACATGGTTAAAAACATCCAAATGCCTTAGTATGAGTTTACGCGTTTCAGGCTAGATCTTCAGCCCTTAACCGTAACATTCACTAAATGTCGGCAAGCTTTCCTATATATCCACCCAGGAAACAATTAACCTTTCCACCTGACGTTTAACTCCTTAGATGCTAAGACCTTCAAAACCTTGTCTACACTGGTAGCGTTATACAACCTCCCTAAATGATAAGACATTTAGGTATTTATCTACACTGGTAGCATTATGCAAACAGCAGTATATGAGAAATGTGACATATAAGTCAGAAATCCACGTAATTATAACAAGTATATGTAAAAAAAAAAAAAAAAATTTGTAACATGATGACATTATGCACATTAAATACAGCATTTGTTAACACAAAGATTGTTGTTTGTATGGATAAAATAAATTATACAAATCATTGGGA
>JAODAL010045900.1:0-31473 GCA_025379985.1 Phyllomedusa bahiana | reverse complement strand
TTTTTATTGCGACCCGATGTCGCGATAATTAAGGGTTAAAACCGCCCCCCCCCCCCCCCCGGATAAACGGGGGTGGGGGCCGACGCTGGGGGGTGTCAGCTGAATATAAAAGGAACCCCGCCCATCGCGCGAACTTTTTTTTAGATTCGGCTCCCAGCGTATCCATAGTCCAGGTGGTTAACCCCAAAAAGACCTGACGTATGGATACGTCAAGGTCTTTAAAGGGGTTAAAGGCAATGTTCATAAAAAAAACTTTTTTTAACTCGCATTTTTATTTCAACACTTTTTTTAAGATTTTTGGTTAAAATTTTTTTTAAATTTTTCCATATAAATTTCAGTTTTTTTTAAAAATTTTTTTAAGTTTTGCTTTTTTCATTTTGGGCCACAAAGCCTAATAATAGCTGACATCCTGTTTTGTACAAAAGTTCTCAGTTTCCCGCTCTTATCAGCCAAAGAGGGTCAAACTGAAAGGAGACACCAGTGTGAATAGATAACACAGGATCCCCCAGCACAAGGGGGAAAACCAACCCCCCTTTTCACCCCCTGCACACGATTTCTTCCCAGGTCACAGAGCAAAAAAAAAACCTCCTTAAAATGGAATGGGCTGAGTCATTTTTAAGTCTCCTATGGGCAGAAGCTACTGTAAACACCCTCTGACTGCTTTTAAAAGCATGCAAAAAAGGGCCTAGGGGCCCAAAAGTAAAAACTGCAAACTTAAGAATTTTTAAAAAATATTGAAAGTGTAAAAAAATTAAAAAAAACAACCAAAAATTCCTAAAAAAAATGTGTTTAAAAAAAAAAATAGACTTAAACAATGACTCATTTTTTGATGACACATTCCCTTTAAGTCCTACACTATCCATGGAGCATTTGGAGCAATACAACTTCACTATCTTTTCTTCTAGTTTCTCCAAGGTCTCATGTGCTTCTAGTAAATGGGCACATGAGGACCAAGGCAGCACTACTACAATGTTTGGCATGGAAGGCTTTTTTTAAAAAAAAAAATAACATTTCCCGAATGCTTGACCACGGTCTCCACTGTCGTGCTTCCTAGCATTATAGAACCTGTGGAGAAGTGATCCATGCACAGATTACCTCCATACAATAAAATAAGGGACGCCACTAACCTTGTTTGTACTGTAACACCTTTTTCCCTGGTGCATGGTGGGTGGACTCCCTTATCTCCAGGACAATAGGATCTGAGCAGGTTAGACTTTTTTTGGAAAAAATTTTAAAAAATTTTTTGATGTTACTTTTTTTCCAGAATAAATTGATCTATTATTCTGTGACATACTATGGGCGACATGTGTACATGGGACTGCACCAGATTCTGTGCCTTTTTAACCCCCAAAATTTGGGGCAACCCGGCGCTCAATGTATAACAGGCACACCCAAAATTTTGGCATTATAAAGTGGCCCGGGAACTTTTTAAGCACCCAAAGCAGGGGCGTGCTGGAGGCGTGTCACACACAACCCTAAATTCTACACATTTTGTCTTTAGTTTGGAAACCATGCAAAAACTTGGGAAAAGGTAAGCACTTTAAAAGTGGTTACTTGAGCCTGAATTGCATTTTTTTTTTTTTTTTTTTTTTAGCTAGAAAAATGCTAAATCTTGACCCCAGTAGAAAAAAGGGTTTTAGAATCAGGCGCATTTACACTATAATGCCACAAAAAAAAAAGGCGCCGGGCACCAAAAATCATACATGTTGCCCTATGTGCTACAAAAATGAAATAATAAAACTTCTTGGTTTTCAATAATAGAAATAAAACGTAAGAAGCCATTTGGCTTTATCTGGAAATCTGAATGCTGGGTCATGAAGGTCAATGACCAACTAAGCGACCTCCTAAAAAACCATGTGTGTTAACAAGAGGAAAAGTGGCTTTCCAAGCTCTACTGCTGCTAGTGGGCTGGGATCCCAGCAATCAGATAGGCACCAAATATATATGGCATTTCTAGCCACCCACCATCAAGGTCTAAAATAGACCTTCTTAAAGCTAGGGTCACATATCCATTGCATTTTCCATCGGGAGTGGCGGAAATAATAGTGCTGCAAATATAACCACAATGGAAACCTGAGGGACTGTCAGGTAGCATTGGAGTCCGTTCTGAAATGGATCCTTTTGTTTCCATTTTTATCTCTGCATCCGAGGTTCCGAACAGAACTTCCGACACAGATGTGAAGCGAGCCTAAGCTAGTTTCACACGTTTGTTTTTTTTTTCATGCCATTTTTCTGGTTTCATTCATGTTTTTATGTAGCTTTGTTTTATTATTTTTCCAAATGATTGTATTTTTGCACAAATGCTTCTTAGGTGCAAAGTTGTCTTCACTGGTCTTCTGTTGTCTTCTGACTTGTGCCGGACAGAACGTCACCGCTGTAGCCACTGCAGTGGTCATATTACGCTATCAGACGCTGACGTCTCTCTTTGGAAGTCAAGGTTCAGAACAGGGACATTGGGCTTTATATGGCTATGTCTACACTGCATAGAAAAACTATCGTATTTTCGGTGGTTTTAGGATTCTAAAACCGCTGAAAATACGATCGTTCAGCCAGCCCATAGACTTCAATAGAAAAACCGACCTGCAGTCTGCACAGGTCGTTTTTTATCTGCTCGTTTTCTGGCGCCACCGGGTTATATAATATGTTGTATAATCTGCCAGCGTTTGAGTTTCGCCGTCACTTTCCCATACAATCAATTATATGGGCTGACAGCAAAAAAAATGAGAACCGACCGCTGTTTTTGCACAAAACGTGACAAAAGCCACGGTCATGTATCGGACAAAAAATTTTCAACTTTCAGACCGTTTTTGTCCGATGCTGCGTGGATCCAGCCTAACGTGAGCAATGAGTCTAGAGCAGTGATGTTCTGTTCATCCTGATTCAGAAAACAACAGAAGACTGGCAACGAGGACTGTAGCGCTGGAAACAATGTGAGTTATGAGGTATGTTTGTTTTTTTCTCACAGCCTCTACACCATAATTAAACTTAAAAAGGGAAGTTGGATGTCCTCTTTTAAAAGACATCAGAAAATATACTGCTAAAAATATTGCATTTTTTTGCAAAAATGTTGTAAAACCACCATAAAGAAGACCTGTTAACGCTCCTGACACAGGAAATATGTGTATTTTGTATAACATAACAATAATGAAACATCTTTTCTTAGAACACTGCATTACAGCAATACTTTTGCTATTCCTTCTGATAATATATGACATATTTAGCCCTTAACTGGGCAGTGTCCGTGTATAGGGACACACCACACTGACAAAAGGAATGGTTACCCCCAGTTGTCGCTGTATATATAAACATTTCCATTACGAGTAACAGAGGAATACAAAGCAGAGTGTAACTAAAACAGTCGTGTCAGGAAGGATTAAAATGACAACGGTATCCTTATAATACTGAATTCTTCATATATACAGTTCTATGTACTATGTGTACATGTATCCAAACATCACCATCAATACCTTCCAACTTTTTGGACAAAGAATGACACTTACAGTTCATTGGGTAAAAGATCTATTTTTAATACATGTATAGGCTTCAATAGGTATTTTTTTTAAATATGATCAGAATATAGACATTTTAAAAGTACAAATTGCACCACATGATGAAATCATATCTCAATTGCAGTCTAATATATAGTTAGGATCCAGACAGATCCTAACAGATTTTGATCAATATAGTAAGTTTATTAATGCAAGTCTGTTTACTATGTTAAAAAGAGGGAGAATTAAAGGGGTTGTCTCACTACAGGGGTTGCTGCTTTTTATGTTAAAGATCTTGCAAAAACAAGTCACTTTGCAATATATGTACTACCTATTCCTAGATATTCCCTCTTGTATAGGCCTCATCAGCTCCTCAGGTCGCTATAGCTACAGACCTGTTGGATCTTTCCTGATAGGCTGCCAGCACTGGTTGCTATAGCTACAGACCTGGTGTCCGCAGCAGCTCCTCACTGCAGGACAGTAGAAGCCAGTAAACACACCCCTGAATTTAAAAATGAAACTGAGGAAACAGACTGATGTAAGATGAATCGATGTAGTGAGACAACCCCTTTAAAGAGCAAAGAGGGAGAGAGGGACTAAAGTTTAATAAAATAAAATTTTTAAAATACTCTTCCTCCAAAAGGGGGCACTTGGGAGATATGACCATCTAAACTCCCTCTAATAGGGTACCATAGCGTGCTTGAACCTGGATGACATACTGTTGTGATCACCTAAATAAATGCTGTGTATATTATAATCAGTTCTGTATCCTCAGACATTAATAAATTGCTTCCATCAGACACAGTTGCTGTGAATATTACGTCTTGGACAAAAGTGTTGTATTTGCACCCTGAGACTGTAGGAGGTGTGTGTTGGTGGATACGTTCCGTCTTGCCACAGTACTTAAAATTCGTTATAGGAACACATTTTTGTGGTAGACCAAAGACACAAACTTACCAGAAGCGGGATTTGCACTTCCACTCACAAGGTACAGACTGTGCATGAAGGACAAGGCCATGAATAGAGTATAGAGGCAGCGGAGCATCACTTGATGATGATGGATGATGAGGATGATGCATAGTGCCAGGAATCATACAACCTTTACTGCTGATTACATCTGAATGGCAAAATATACTACACAATAAAATCTTGTGTTTATATCGGTTATACTGGTGGGTACACAGTCAAGTCACATTATTATGACCACTTCCTACTGTCGATACAGGCAGCGTATAGCTTATAAAGGAGGTCAGGTATGGTGAGCTTAGCGTAAGACAATCCATGGCACTCCAGAGTAGTTCAGTGAATGGGTAGAATGGGCAATTTATTAGCGTTGGAAAAAGGGGTAAGTATTGGCTTTTAGGGCAGTGGTAATTCTGGAAATTTGTGATTTGTTCCCGTGCTGCTGTGATGAAATGGTTTTGTGAGTGGACAAATTGTGAATAATTGATGTAGAAACTGCGGAGCATCATGTAACATTGATGTGAGAGATGAATGGCAGCTATGAAGGTGTGCAGGAGTGAACTGACACGCTATGGTGGAGCAGCTCACACTAAAAATGAAACAGGGGCGACCAGATATGTGCCTAAGGCTAGGTTCACACGGCTTAATTGCGGTACGTAATTACGCCCCGCATTTATGCCGCTTGGGCGAGGGCGAGGCGGGAACGGGGGCGAGTGCGGGGGGCCGGCACCTCGCCGGCCCATAGACTATCATTACTAGCAGCGCGTATACGCCGCTGGTACTTCACATGTCAATTATCTCCCCTCTCTGCGTATTCGCCGAGCAGGGAGAGGAGACGTAATCCATAGTTCTCTATGAGAACTGTGGATTACCGTAATGACTTGGACATTTTCAGCCCGTAATTTGCGCACTCCGGCGCGTAATTACAGACTGAAATACGTCCAGTTTTAAGCCGTGTGAACATAGCCTAACACAACAGTTCAGTAAGACCTATTGCATATTGAACTCCAGAGATGTCACTGCACCTCTGCTAATAAAACTGTATTGGCAAAAAAAGGCTTTCAAGGCGGTATCAAGGATTATTTTTCTGATAAGTCATGCTGGCGAGAATCCTCAGAGAACAAACACAATGCAACCATTGCTGGAAGGACACAAGCTGGTGGTGGCAGCGTTATGGTCCGGGGAATGTTTTTGTGCCATTCTCTGGACCATACAATACATGGAAATCCCTAAAGAAGCATTTCTGCTATCTATAATACATGAAAAAAACTTTGAGATTCTTAGTTCACACGTTTTGATCAAAAGAAGTTTATGCCACTCCCGACTTACAACTGGATCTCAAGGCGGGTGGTCCTATGCTATCTTTATCTCTCACTAGAGCCAAATTCAGACCTCAATGGGCCAACCGACCTCCATAATCCAGAGAGAAAAAATAAAAAACAGGCACCTACCTTGCACGCATACTGCACTGATATAACCAGCTGTGGAGGTGGGCGGGGTGCAGGAAACCAAAATGGAGGCATCCATTCCTCCCTTTATAAGTTAAAAGCAATATGTGCCAAATACAACGTATAGTTCTGCACAAAAAAACATTTCTGAAAACACAATGTGAACCTGGGTGCCACTGGCTCGACTGCGGTATATATATATATATATATATATATATATATATATATATATATATATATATATATATACGCATTACAATACCAGTGGCACACCAACTGCTGAAAGGGCTGTACAATACATGGAAACCTCTAAAGAAGCATTTATGCTATCTATCATACATGAAAAAAACTTTGAGATTCTTAGTTCACATGTTTTGATCAAAAGATGTTAATGCCACCTCCGGCTTACAACGGGATCTCAAGGCGGGTGGTCCTACGCTATCTTTATCTCTCACTAGAGCCAAATTCAGACTTCTCATTCTCTGGGCCACTTATTTATGTGGAAGGCTCTCTCAACTGATTCGAGTATGAGTCCATTCTTGCAGATCACATACATCCATAAATACTGATTGTCTTCCTTGGGGCAGGTGGGATCTTCTAGCAATACAATGCTATGTCACACATCTAGAAATATCCAAAGATAATAGGAAAGTACTTGTGAGAGTATAGTGATAACATAAATCACCGAAAGCAAAAAGTACCAAAATCAGAGTATCACTATCTAATCACAGAATCAAAAAAAACCCAATATAAAACCGTTAAACTTTATTAAACGTCTATTAAAATATCAAAACAAAAGATCCCTTTTTACCGATAAACATATACATATTTGATAACCAGAACTTATGCATTTTAATAGGCGTTTAATAAAATATAGTGATGACATCACAAGCCTCTAGAGGAAGATGATGACATCACTAACCTCGTAAAGTAAATGATGATCTCATTTGTTTTAAAATTTCAGTGGGTTTTCTGATTTAAAAAAAAAATAAAAAATCTATTTACAAATATCCTATTAAGGAATGTTGAGGTAATATTAACCGGAGTGAAAAAAGACTCTCTCTCTCTGCAGGACTTGGCGCGCCCATGTCCTACATGGACAGCTGATAATTGCTCCGGGTACCTAAAAAAACACTGTTTGGCTATGCACATCCAAAAACATTTTTTTTTTTTTAAATAAGTATATGCACATCCAAAAACATAGGTTTTAAATCAGTGCAGGATTTTCAATAGCTAGTCCTTTTCACTCCCTAAGGTGTTGAAGTCTGAAGAGGCTCCAAGAGAGGTAACGTTTTAGTGTTAGAACTCACCTGTGCTGGGGTCCCCTTGAGGCAATTGGGAGGTGAGCTTAAATACTTTTGATCAAAATTGTGAACTAAGAACCCCAAATTTTCATATATCCTTAGCAGTAATGCAATTTTCAAAAAATTCCTATATGCCTTTGATGTTTTCTTAGTTAATAGTGTGCCGCTGACATTGGGAATATATGCATGTTATTGCCTCGCCAGTGTGCACCTATACTTATTTTTTTTTCAAAAAATGTTTTTGGATGTGCAGAGCCAAACAGTGTTTTTTTAGTCTGTATGAGGAGTGACTGCCTCTTTGGCTTTTTGCACTCCACCCATCTCCATAGGTTTTAAATCAGTGCAGGATATTCAGTAGCTAGTCCTTTTCACTCCCTAAGGTGTTGGAGTCTGAACAGGCTCCAAGAGAGGTAACGTTATAGTGTTAGGACTCACCTGTGCTGGGGTCCCCTTGACGCAATTGGGAGGTGGGCTTAAACACTTTTGATCAAAATTGTGATCTAAGAACACCAGGTTTTCATATATCCCTAGCAGTAATGCATTTTTCAAAAATTCCTATATGCCTTTGATGTTTTCTTAGTTGATAGTGTGCTGCTGACATTTGGAATAGATGTTCCGGGTACCTGTGATGCTTCATTATCTTCATGGTGGTGTCCTTGTGGAAATGAACACTTGTTGCCACATTTTGCTGTTAATTTACTTTAATTGTTGGAGGTCCCAGTAGTGAGATACCCTATGATCAGATATTTTTGGGGAAGAACATCCCACAAAATGGTATTGTACAGAACAGCATCTGGTCTATGTATTTTATAATCTTATATTACAGCCATTTTTCAGCCCAGACTTCCTTCCCACAGACATTTCCCAATGAAACAAACTCATTTTGCTGCTCCCCTGGTTGTGTGGCCACGGGCCATGATGTTAAGCGCACTTTGTGTATTACTAAAACATATCTGCACAGATTCCCACTTAGAAGAGAGTTGCACATTTTTGCTCCGGCGGCTCAACCGCACACATACATCACTTAATAAAACGTCAAATCTCCATCCCCTGCAAATAAACAAATATCAAAATGTCTTTTGCTTCTTGAAAGCTTTGCAAAACACTTTTTTAACTCTGCGTATTGAACAGGAGCGCTTGTTTATAAGAGGAGCCCACATTACATTCCTTCCACTAAATACACCTTCTGCATGCTCCTTCTACAAGATGCAAGTCAATGCTGGTGGAATACAGACATTAATCACCGGGATAGCTGGATAACTCTACTACACATTGCTCCAGTCATTCAGCTTGATCCTGTACTGCTGTGTACACCAAGTCCAGATTAACACAGATATACTCTGAGGCAGTGTATTAATGGGAACCTATCACATAGGTGATAACCCACCTGCTGAGGTTAGCACAAGCTACAGTAGTGTCAGACCTGCTGTTTCCAGCGCTGTGTCCCTTATTCTGTGAGATGCTGGAGTTTCAGAGCATTTAGGGCGAAAGGTATGAAGGAAGGCGCTTCGAAGTGAATTGTCTCGTTTTCAGTCTATAATGCGCCTGATGTATGAAAGTGTTTTTCGTGCGATTATAAATGGTGTAAAGTTCTTCGCGCCTCACCTGTGTGTTTGGCGCATCACAAAACTTAGGCGCATTAGAAATGCGCCAAACATGTATAGAGGCTATAGATAGGCTGGAAATAAAAGAAAAGTCATTAGAATAGCATGTCAGTGCATAGAAACTATGGTACTGATCTTGCTTGGAGGACCACAGGTCCCAGCAATACCTGTGCTGTGCTGGCTCTTGCTGTATGTAGAATAAAGGGTGAGAGCAGCAAAAATACATTTCAAATTTAATGTAGTAAAAATTAAAAAATCTTAACAATATCATCAGTGGTTATTTAATGTAAAACTAGTTTTAGATTCGGTTACATTTAAATACATTTTATAGGAGATATTTTAATATTTTTTGGGGATATTATATATTTTTATATTATTTTTATGTGATAACATTTTTTATTACATTTAAATAATGTAATTTTATATAGTTTTTTAATAATCAGAAATCACCTTTGATTATTGTACTGGTGTAAGTTGAGAAATATAGGACATTTTTTGCCCTAATGGCAAATCTAGCTCCGCTTCCACTCCTCAGGCTCAGGCAGGCCACATTGAGATAGCAGAAATGCGCCTAGTTTTGCTGAACCACCTTCATATATGTGTCTAATAGTACAAGTGTGATGCGATGCCCCCAGAACACTCCCAGAACGCCCCCCTCATGTTAGGCGCATTAGAAAGTTGTTTTATGAACAATGCGCGTAACACATTCATTAGACGCATTAGACGTCGTAACCGACTCAGTGAGGTGCATTTTATGCCAGAAAAGGGTGAAAAACCCAATCATACAGGTCTCCCTTAATGCTCAAATCTGTCAGTTTGCAGCCTGTTCTGCCAGAGAGGAGTCCCATCTAATTTGGTATGACAGATAACATGTAATTTATACTCCATAAAAACCAAAGCCACACAAAAATTGTGCACTTGCGTTTTTTTGCACATTCCATCGCACATTGAATTTTGGGGTGCTTTACCAGTACGTAATATAGTTCAATGAATATTACCATTAAAAAGTACATCTTGTCCTGCAAAATAAAAGCTCTCACATGGCTATTTAGAAAGAAAAAATAAGTTATGACTCTTGGAAGGCGGGGAGAAAAAAAAAACTAAAACCTAAAAATCCAAAAATAGCTACGTCCTGAGGGGTGCATGGACCTTCTACCTATCAGACATTGATGGCCTACAGTAAGGATAGCTCATCACTATTCTAGTCCCAGCAAACCCCATTTTAAAAGAAATGGTAAGATAATCACTGTAATATATGAAAATCCTTTCTGTGGCGCTATTATTATTTTCAGGATTTCCCCTGTATTAGACCCTCACAATGCACATTATGTGCACACATTCCATAGAGCTCTATAGAAGATTAGTCTTCTGTTCTATTTATAAGTCAGTAATATTTCCCATCCGCATATATTCATATTTTCAAAGGCCGGTGTGCACTGGGAGGGCGCAAGGTTGAATTTTCGCTCCGGGCGCCAAGTGCCCTTGCAGAAGCACTTTTTTGTAAAATGTATAATTGACACTGTGATGCCTCCGGCCCACCCACGGTGCTGCAATGTGCGGTGGTGACCTTCCGATACAAAAGACAAGTGCACAGACTACTTCTTAGTAATAAAGTGCTTTGTTGGTGCAAAAAAATTATTAATACAAATTTTAGATTCCAGTCACTGGTCAGGAATGGATTATCAAACCATGTTGATGGTAAATACATACACTCTATAAAACTTACAGAAATCGTCATGGTAACTGACCATTACTTTATTATGAAGATGTTTACTTGGGAAATTAAGAAATTGGGGCAGATTTACTTGTCCTGTCTAATACTTTGGTATCACAAACTTAGATTAGGCAGTGCTTATGTATGTTAAAATTTACACATTTTAGACAATCTTGCCAAACTTTACGCCACCTCTTAATTGACGTACTCTGCAAACAAATTTAGATGAAGTTTTGGTTCATGCTTTTGCATTACAAACATTGACCCCTTTCCAATACATCACACTCATTCCCACGAAGCCCCACTCTCATGTCAGCCTAGGCATGTACACCAATCAGGGGCATGATGATGGGTAGGTAGATGTAGGCTAGCGCCTACGGCATCACCTCGAGCCTATCAGGAGAGGGGCATAAAGATGTATGGAGCAGGTTCAGTTAGTTACAGTTGGCACCTGCCTTTAGCAGCCGGGACCATAGACAACTTTGATTAACTACACAGATCCTGTGGTCAAGTTATTAAGGCAATAACACAGGAGGGGGATGCCCCCTTCCATTTACTGACTGGCTCCATAAGATGCAATGGTGAAGTGCCAATCGCCAATCATGGTAGCTGAGAGCCTAGTGAAAGCCCCCGGGCCTGCCATCTTACTTGACGCTATTATACATTGCCAGAGGCCTAATATGAGAGCTGTAAGTGTACACTGTTCTGCAATACTAATATATTACTGAATAGTGTACCAGTAATCACGTCCCCTAATGGCCAAGATACTTAGAGGGAGTAGAACTACAATTAAAAAAAAAATATTTAAAAAGTTTAAAAACTCTAAAAAACCTCCCTTTTATTGTTTTACAAATAAAAAAAGAAAAACATCAAAAACATCAAAAAAACTAAACATTAATTGGTATCACTGCTTCTGTGAAAGTCTGATCTATTGATATGTAACCTTATTTATCCTACACAGTGAACACAATAAAAAAAATAGCCAGCTCCAAAAAAATATTTGGGGGTTGCTTTGCCTTTCCAAACATTGGAACGAATTAAAAAATTATCAAAAAGTCACAGGTATCTGAAAATGGTACTAATGAAAATCAACTGTCAGTCCGCCCTCACACAGGTCCATAGATAGATGAATAAAGAAGTTATTTGTCTCAGAAAATGGCACTGCAACGCAAATTAAAAAAAAAAATCATTGGAATCATACTGACTTGCAGAATAAAGGTACATATCCTTTACCACGCACCCTAAAAAAGTACACACTTATTTTTTTCCCCTTGCTGGGCAAGTAATATGCATCATGTCAGGACAAGGCATTTGATTTTTTTCTGTGGTGGGGATGGAGATGCCTTTTCCTATACTTGCCTACAATGCCAAAATGCCCTGTCCTGACACAAATTGCCGCAAACTTCCTTCTCTGATATATATTAATTGAAAAACTCTTTGAAGATAACCTGTCACATAGGTTATGCCCCCCCTTGCTGAGGACAGCACAACTAGTGTCGACCTGCTGTTTCCAGGGGTGTGTCCCCTTTTTCTGTAAGATGCAGCAAATTCAGAGCATTTAATCTCAAAACCTGGTGTTTTTACCTTTCTGCCCAAAAAGATCCACTTTAAAAGCATGAAAGGTGTTTACCCTCTGCCCCCGAAAAGCCCCTTTCCCCCAAATTTTGTTTTATTTATGTAAAAAGGTTTTTTTGCAGAAAGTGGGCAGGGCTAGCTGCAGGTGGGCAGGGCTAATGCCTACTCATGAATAAACTGGACACTTCTCTGGCAGAACAGGCTGCAAACTGCCAGATTTCAGCATTAAATTCTCTGAAACTACAGCATCTTACAGAATAAAGGTATGTTCACATGGCGTCTTGCGGCACGTACCTATGTGCGCCGCAAGTCGTTGTGTGTTTAGAAGAACGCGCTGATCAATACGACTACTTATTTAGATACATGGAGCCTTGAGCTACTGCATATTTCTTGTACTTTATGCATTGGCAAATGTTAGTTTTCTGAGGTATCCAATTTTTTGGCTCTAATATAAAGCTCCTAACTAAGGCAATTCAAATATTTAATGTACAAATAACACTGATAAAAATACCCAACGAATGCCAGCACACATGAAATTATGTCTTTATAACCTCAAGAACTATCACATGGGCAGTGTTGATTAATATAATCTAAAACACACATACCTCTATAGCAGTGAGTCCACTGAATCCTATCACTAATGTGCCTAAACAAGAACATGTAGCCTCTCAATCATTTCTTCAGATAGCAGTACCCTCCGAGTAGACCCACAAAGATACTTGATTACTCAGTGATTGCATTGCAGACTGTCCTTATGTAAGTGCCAGGCTCACATTGAGGATAGTATAGTAGCCCCAAATTACTGCACTCATAGTACAAGATTCAGTAGTGTGACACACAATAATATTACAGATAAGTAGTGTTGGGATTGCGGTTGGCTTTAAAGTCAACCCTTATCAAAGAGATTTGATTGAAACTAAATTTTGTCAGAACTTTCCAAAAGATCAACCTCATTCGTAAATTGGGGTTAGAGTTTTTCACTGCGTTTTAGTGGTTTTTCACCCTTCCATGGCACTATCGATACAGCGATGCTTCGACTGCGACATCCCTTTCAGTCCAAACTTCACTTATGGTTACCATAACATAGAGACATCAGATGTGACTTCAGACTAAGAGTGACGGTATAATAGGATCGGCATAAAATCCATGAAAAACCCTAAACCAAACTTAAGGTTAGGGTTACAGCGAGGGTTAGAGAGAGAATTTGGTCAAAACATTGTAGAACCAAGCAGAGGCCAATTTGAGCAACACTACTCATCATACATTGTCAGCATTATAGTAGTATCATAGCATAAGTACCATGAAAGGGGTTATTAGGATGAGGCACTATGTAGCTGTGTGGAGACCTACACATCGCTGGTTGCTCCACTGGAATTTAAATATATTCAAAACGGCTCATGGGAAATAAGCTAGGACTCTTGTCGCGCCACCTGTGCCAAGAGGTAGCACTGCAGGAATCCAAGTTAATTTCCCACAAGCTTTTTAGAATATAGTACAAATATCCGTTCAAAGTCATATAAACAGAATCATATAACACGTTAGTAGTGCCAGCCTATGCATCAGTGTCAATAAATCATATGTGTCCCCCACTCTTTAGAAACACAATGATTTAGAGCCAATTGAAGAGCTTCAAACAATCTTCAAAGAATCAACAGCACTCAAAATGTCAGTAATATTAGTTTTGTTTTTTTTTTTCTAAATTAAAATGCTTCCATTCCAGGTATACATTGAGCCTTCATTTTAGAGATTTATAAGAGTTCTTATTACTTTGGAGGTTCTAGTCAACATCAGACAATTCTCAAAGGAACATCTCACAAGTCGTCCTTGTGAGATCCTCCTGGAGGATTCTGATTCCTCCTTATGAGATGTTCTGTTGAGAATGATATGACATTGCCCGAAAAGTCCAAAGTGGTGGCAAAGTCTTTAAAATGAACAAGGAATGTTTACCTAGACTGGAGTTTTTTAAAGTTTTTTAAACCAATTTTATTGTTTCAAACAAAATTTAAATGAGAAAACTTTAGAAAGGAATATGTGACACACCATCTCCTAGAATTTCCTCCAAATAGTACTTTGAAATGGTACTTTATTTCCTCTCCTTCTTGCTCCTGGAAGATGGAGGGTGGACAGGGCAACTTATGTATAGGGGTCTATCTGTGTCAGGATTAGTGTTGCTTTAAATCCCGGGGTTAGAATTTGGGTAAGGGTTTCTAACTGGCTTTTAAGTGTTAACTTACTATTTCCAATCCCCTCGGGTCCTCCCAATTTTCCGGTTACCCTAATTTTGGCCCCAATGTCCCCCTCATCACTGCCATTGCAGTCTCACTTTTACTCTATGTCACCTCGTAGCTTCAGCCCTGTTATCACTATTGGTTGATGTCACTAAAAATAGTGACGTCAACCAGAAGTGATGTCACGCCTAGAGCGACAAAGTGACGCTGGACCAGGACTTAAGCCAACTGAAATTGAGTCACTTGAATTAAGGTTGAATATGAAATTGACCAATTCAGAAATGCAGCACTAGTTTGGATATTTTGTCTTCTCAGAGACGGGGAGCGGGGTTCTATACCCCCAGCAGTGAGCACTCAGATTGTCTGTATTGCAAGTATTGTTTAATGAAGCAAATTTCCATTTAACAGTCAAGTATACTCATGACGAAAAGGTCTTTGTTACATCTGGGAACTTGAATGTCCAGGTTTCCCTCTATTCAGGTAAAGCTGGTTTATTTGTGACGGACTTGCAAATATAGCTTTTCTGAACATTGATTTTACATTTTGGAACAATGCTCCAGTATTTTTTTTTTGTTGGCACTTTCTCAGAGACCAATGTATAACCAGTGACTAAACTTTAGAAAGCTTTATCTCGTGTTTGTGTAAGCTGTAAGGGAGGAGTGTTCAACTTTTGCACCTTTTGATAAATCCAGAATATTGATGTTTCAATTTGGGTGTTAAGAGTCAAATAGCGACCAGAAGCAAATGTAAACACCCTGGCATCTGCATTATCAGTGTAGGGAAATCAATACCAGTGATTAGAGGCTCCTGCATCCATGGGTCAATCAATTATTAGCTCTCATGCACATGGCGTGCCAAGAGCACAGAGGCTATATGGAGCCATACTGTGCTTCTGTGTGCCTCTATATATGGAGCCGTTTTACACAGATATCCTTTCATACATGCAATGCCTCCATAATATGGCATCAAATGAAGCGTGACATAATTTTGTTCTGTTGGATTAATTTGGAAAAAATATCAGTATGCCTCTTAATATATATAAGATCTGCTTCTAACTCTGAATTGGAGAAAAGCAGAACAGCAATGTATTTGATAAAAGTCTTTATTTACCTTTACAATTTTTTGGGCCATATTCACAGCTCAACGGCTGGACTAGACTGAACCCAGTAGCAGGCAGCTCTGGCCCATATACTACCTGGGAAAAATTAACAGGTGCAGCTAATTGCTGAGCAGCAGCTCACACACGCCACTTCTAGGGGAACAATTAGATGATAAAAAATTGCTCATTAACTTAATACCTGTTCACACCAGCATGCAGAAAAGCCACAGTATAATGCATGGGAAAATTGCACAAATGCAAAAATACCAATAAAACAACCACTCACATACTCTCAATGCATGAGGGGAGTGGTTGCTGGTACTGCAATTGCATATAAATAAGTTAATACAGAAGGGTGCCATAAATACAGATACGTGTGGTGCACCATGCTGGCTTACACCCTATTAGTGACGCCCATAATATTAGATTAGGAGGGCTGCCCAGCACTTTCTAGGTGTCCAAAACAAAACACAGACACCCTCTGCACCCCAGCATTCTTGAGCAGATAAAAAATCTGACATACTGGAAAAACGTTCAATATGAGGTATCAGTTGGTACAGGGACCCCGGTACGCAAGCTTACAACCGGCGTCGACGGTCCTCATGTCTTGAGAGTCCCTACACTAACAATTTACAGAAAAAAACATACAAAAATGGGACATTACTTACTCAAAAAACACTACAATTTTTGGGCCATATTCACAGCTCAATGGCTGGACTAGACTGAACCCAGTAGCAGGCAACTCTACTGGTTGAAATAAAGAAAAACTTCAACTGTGTTCTCTAAACTGAACATGCACTGGGAATTCATACTTTTTTCTTTGTTTTTTGTGTCTCCATGCCTGGTGTTTCCTCAAGAACTATACTTAGCGTAAGACTGGCTGGTCAACAACCTGTTTTTATTGGTTAACACACATTTTTTAACCTGTAGATGTAATATCACATGGCAGACATTGTAGAGCACCTCTCCATTCTGGTTGATAGATGGTGGTCATTGATATATCTTGCAGATAAATAAATATGTGTGTTTGTGTGCCTAGTGTGGAATATCCAAACATTCATCCTCTTAGCAGTCTTGGATGTTAGGTTTTTAGTTATTTCATCTGTCATTTTGTGTTAGCATGTATCAATAGGAAGTATGCATGAATGACATCCACATCCATCAAACTGAGAACTGCTTTAACATCGCTTTGGATCACCTTGGTATCTGCATTATCGGTGTCCGAAAATCAGTAATAGTGATTAGAGGCTCCTGAATCCATGTGTCAATCAATTGTTAGACCTCATACACATGGTGTGCCAAGAGCAAAGAGGCTATATGGAGCCATACTGTGCTTCTGTGTGCCTCTATGTATGGAGCCGATTTACAGAGATATTCTTTCACAGATCCAATGACTCCATAAAATGAAGTGTGCTATAAGCATGTACAGGTAGTCCGGAGCAGGGGATCCTTATATAATGTAAATATTAGTTACAAATTGCAGGAACATTTCTACCATTTCATCTTCTACTGCTTACTAGAACAGATGAGACAGTTTCTATGCAACTACCTCAAACAGCATTCAGGACTATCAGCTGACCCTGCGATTCATGTGAGCTCAATAGGTAGGAATGGTTGATTGCTAGCTCTCTCTAAAGCTGAGCTTCACTTGCTGGCTGGCGCAGAGTATACTGCTAAACTTGTGATCTGCTTGCATTCTGACTCTAGTATCTTGCATATTTGATTCTGATGTGTCCTATTTTGGTCAGTTTTCTGTACTTATTTAGCTAGAACCTGTTTGGTCTTAGTTCTCTGGTAGCTTCAGTTCTGCCCTGTGTAAGTTTTTCAGTGTGTTCTATTCCGGAATTCTCTTTGTTAGTTCTGTACTGTTTGGCAATTGTCAGCGTAGCTGAGGGACATTGTTAGGGATATCTTCAGGGATGGAATAGGGTCACGGTGGTATGGTATTAGGGTCAATGCTAGGGACAAGTATTTAGGGACATATTTAGGGAAAGCTAGTTGTTGGGGTCAGGTATTGTTTGACGTCTTGCTTCTGAACTTAAGTCATTTGTCCTTCCATCTCCTGCAATGCTCTTGTCATTGTCTTTCTGTCCATTATTGTTAAGTCCCTATGTTCATTTTAGTAAGCCCCTATGTTTGTTTTTAATGCACACTTTGTAAATTACTGGCTTGTGACTGCTGGTTGCCTTTGTTCTGTTCTAAGTTCTGTTTGCCGTCCATGTCAACCAGTGTTGTTACATACAGAATATGCCCTAATACAACATATGGACAGGGAGTGCCTTTATAGGGCAGCTGCTTTATTGGTTTGTTTAAATTCATGAGTTTCTGCAAAATATATAAAAAAAAAACTAAAACTCTGCAGTGGACCGGACTTACATCTTATGTCACAATCCATTATATTCCAAAGTCAACTCCAAAAATAAAGTCAAGGAATACTTATTCAACCAAAGTGTAAATTAATCATTGTTAGGAACATTAAACAAATGCTGCAATTTTCTTGTCAGGAGCTTAATTTCACCTTTGTCAGCTTTGATTTATAGAGCAACGTATGGACTCTTAATGCTTTTTAATAGGACCAGATTTGTTTGCAATATACACGAAAATGCAAACACTGCTTACAATTAGGATGGAGATAGGATCACAGTTAGTTCAATGTTTAACAAGCCTTTAAATACCCATGGAATTTACCAGCAAACACATCCCTGGACTAAAACATCATTATTGATGGATTATGTCAGGCCAAAATCTGACAAGGTCAACACACGATAGGGAAGAATGACCTCCCCATGTGTGCAGCTATATGCCATGACAAATATCCGTGCTCTCAGTGAGTAAGCATAATTAAAAAGATTCATTGCATTATTGTGCAAAATATGCTGAAGTTTTAGAATAGAAAGACGATTTTTGCCAAGTCATTTCTTGCACTAGGAGATTATATGAGTCACAAGATACAATTTCCATGCAACTTCTTTTTCACTCCCTAAGTCACATCATATATTTTTCTGACCAGTGACAGAAAGGGGAGCCTGGGACCCACCAGTGAGGTTAAATCTTCAGGCCCCACCATTGGAGTTTATTTTTAGGGCCCAATAGTGGAGTTGTGGCTGCATATACTGCTCAAGGTAAAGCGCTGGACCGGGCCCGCCCCCTGGGGGAGGTGCAGCCAGACTCGGAGCGTGCCTCATGGAGCGGGGTAAAGGAGATGGGTGTTCTGGGCGTGAGGGGCGCTATTTAAGAGCCGTCCTTCTGCCCAGAAGAGCCGACGGCGCAGCACGTGTTAAGCAGTCCCTCACACCCGCCATGAGTGACATATTGGGATAGTTGGGTGGGGGTCGAAGGACGAGATGGTTTTGCAGTTGGGAGCAGTCTTGGGAGTAACGGTATGTCATGGTGGCCATTGGCGGCTGAGGTTCTTGGAGTTGTGAGTAAAATTGGTGAGGGAGTCCTTCGGGGTAGGATTCCCTCAGTGTTGGTTAACTTGGACAACCTGGCGAAGGTGGGCTCTTTTCAGGCTGCTATCCCTGGAGAGCAAATGGCTGAGCCATAGAGTATGGCTTTTGGGCCCCTGAGCCAGGGGAGTACGGCTGGGGGCAATTGTCCCTTCGGGGATTTTTGGTCGCTGGGTCGGTTTTTAGCTCCAAGGACCTCGGCCCCAGATCTGGTAGTGGTCGGTTACAAAAGTTGTTTGGTTATTGATGGGGTATAGGCCGTTAGAAATTCGGTCCGATGTTTGTATATAGACATATATATATGTATATGGAGAGGTACGGGTATATATATAAATATATAAATATATATATATATATATATATATATCTATCTATATATATTGGCATGTGGGTGTATATATTTAGATATATATATTTATATACCGTTTACAGATTTCAATTATATTTATATTGGTTACTGTATTTATTCATGTTGTATTTGTGAATAAAACAGCTGAGGTGGCCAATTGAATCCAAGTTAGTGGTTGGTGGGGTTAGTCTTGCGTGGGCGCAGGAGGGGGGTTTTGGGGGGGGGGGGCTGTGGTTGGCTTCAGGGCCGGAGAGGCATAGTCAGCGTTGCCCTGGGTCATGTGACTCTTGCTTTCTTCCCCTCTTTCTCTGTCTTTCTACCTGAAAAGCAGCCCCAGGCCTGCCACACCCACAGGTCCACTCGTGGTTTCTCCTTTCTCATGTGGGCCAGTCCAAATCTGGTTCTGATACACACGGACAAAATCAACTGGACAACAATATTTACATATATCACACCAGTTTTCCATTACTTTGGTTAGAGTCTTGGTGCCTTCAGTTGGTTCTGTGATTGTTTCCTTAGCAAATGTCTATTGTGTGTGGAATGTGTGAGATGTATGGCTGTAATGGACAATGGCAAAAGAGAGAATCCCTTGAAATGTACTGGGAGAATAGAAAAGGTTAACAGGGTTTTAGTGTAGTTGGTTACCTGACCACAGGTCCTGCACAATATGATATTTGGTACTTTACGGTCAAATTGGAGAACTCAAAGAGCAGTAAAGAAAGCTAGGAAAAAGCAATCAGGTTAATGTATGTTTTAGATATATACTGCCCCTGACTTCTATTGGCTGGGCGGTTTCATGCATGTGCCACTTGCCAGCCATGCCACAAGATTCACTGATTGGTGTGGAGAGTATGTAAGTGTACAGGTAAACATTATGAAGGACCATTCTACATTAACTCATGAGTCAAAATATACACATATACAGTATCTCCCAAAAGTGAGTTCACACCACACATTTTTGTAAATATTGTATAATATCTTTTCATGGGACAACACTGAAGATATGACACTTTGATACAATGTAAAGTAGTTGCTGTACAGCTTGTATAACACTGTAAATTTCGTGTGCCCTCACAATAACTCAACACACAGTCATCAATGTCTAAACCGCTGGCAACAAAAGTGAAAATGGACAAATTGTGCCCAGTGTGTCAATATTTTTTGTGGTCACCATTATTTCCCAGCACTGCCTTAAACTCCTTGGGCATGGAGATCACCAGAGCCTCATAGGTTGCAGTCACTGGAATCCTCTTCCACTTCTCCATGACGACATCACAGAGCTGGTGGATGTTAGGGACCTTGCACTCTTCCACCTTCCATATGAGGATGCTCCACAGAAGCTCAATAGGGTTTAGGTCTGGAGACATGCTTTGCCAGTCCAGCACCTTTACCCTCATTTTCTTTAGCAAGGCAATGGTCATCTTGGCGATGTGTATGGGGTCATTATCATGTTGGAATGTTAGGCTGGTAGGCTCCAGGTAGGTATAGGTAGGCAGTAGGTAGGCCACAGGTAGGTAGATAGGTCCCAATTAGGTATGTAAGCTACGGGTAGGTAGGCAGCAATTTGGCCCTAGGTAGGTAAGCAGTACATAGGCCCTAGGTAGGTAGGCAGCAGTTAAGCCCTATGTAGGTAGATAGATTGGTATTAGGTAGGTAGGTAGGTAGGCAGTAGTTAGGCCACCGGTAGGTAGCTAGATCCCAGTTAAGGTAGGTAGACTACAAGAAGGAAGGTAGATTGGCCCTAGGTAGGTCATAGTTAGGCCCCCCGTTAGGTAGGCAGCCCTCAGGTAGATAAGTAGGCTGTAGATAGGCCCCAGATAGCTAAGTAGGCTGCAGCTAGGTAGTTAGATAGGCTATAGGTGGGGCCCACATAGGTAAATAGGCTATAGGTGGGGCCCACATAGGTAGATAGGCTATAGGTCATGCCCACATAGGTAGATAGGCTATCAGTGGGGCCCACATAGGTAGATAGGCTATAGGTGGGCCCCAGGTAGCTAGTGTAGATAGGCTATAGGTGGGGCCCATATAGGTAAATAGGCTATGGATGGGCCCCAGATAGCTAGGTAGGCAGGCTATAGGTGGACCCTAGGAAGCTAGGTAGGCAGGCTATAGGTGGGCTCCACACAAGTAGGTAGTTAGATAGACTATATATGGGTCCACATAGGTAGTTAAGTAGTTAGATAGACTATAGGTGGAGCACATATAGATAGGCTTTAGGTGGGGCCCACATAGGTATGTTGGCTATAAATGGGCCCTAGATAGCTAGGTAGGCAGGCTATAGGTGGGCTCCACACAGGTAGGTAGTTAGATAGGCTATATATGGGTCCACATAGGTAGCTAGGTAGTTAGATAGGCTATAGGTGGAGCCCACATAGGTAGATAGGCTTTAGGTGGGGCCCACATAGGTAGATAGGCTATAGATGGGCCCAAGATAGCTAGGTAGGCAGGCTATATTTGGACCCCAGGTAGCTAGATAGATAGGCTATAGGTGGGCCCCACATGGGTAGGTAGTTAGTTAGGCTATAGATGGGTCCACATAGGTAGGTAAGTAGTTAGATTGGCTATAGGTGGGGCCCACATAGGTAGATGGGCTATAGGTGGGCCCCTGGTAGCTAGGTAGGCAGGCTATAGCTGGGCCCCAGGTAGCTAGTGTAGATAGGCTATAGGTGGAGCCCACATAGGTAGATAGGCTTTAGGTGGGGTCCACATAAGTAGATAGGCTATAGGTGGGGCCCACATAGGTAGATAGGCTATAGGTGGGCCCCAGGTTATAGCTGGGCCCTAGGTTGCTAGTGTAGATAGGCTATAGGTGGAGCCCACATAGATAGATAGGCTATAGGTGTGGTCCACATAGGTAAATAGGCTATAGGTGTGAACCACATGGGTAGGTAGGTATATAGGCTATAGGAGGGGGGTCCACATAAGTAGTTATATAGGCTATGGGGCCCCATATAGACAGGCAGGCTTTAGGTAGGCTATACAGGGCCCCACATAGGCAGGCTTAAGGTGGATTATAGGGGGCCACATATAGTTAGGCAGGCTTAAGGTGGGTTACAGGGTGCCCCATATAGGTAGGCAGGCTTAAGGTGGGTTATAGGGGGCCACATATAGGTAGGTAGAGTTAAGGTGGGTTATAGGTGGCCCCATTTAGGTAGGCAGGCGTAAGGTAGGATCCATTAGTGTTAAAAAAAGAAAGAAATAGCTAACTCGCCTGTCTCCACATTCCCCAACATGACAAGCGGTAGGCCAGCTTCTGAGCCCAGGGAGGGAGGGAGTGATGATATGATGTCATTGTGCCACTCGCATCATCACTCGGGGCAGATGTCTGGTAGGCTTAAGACCTAAGACCTTGGGCTTAGCAGGCGAATAAGACCAAGTAGTCTTCCCTCTAAACGCTCAGGACATGGGGCGTAAACATTCCAAAAAAAGCACCAAATAACACACCAAAAAATGCTCCTTGTGACTGCACCCTCATGAAGGTTACCGATCAAGTCTGTTCCTTACATGTAGTCAATACTGTTTCCATTTGTAGTTACCATACTTGTAACAGTGATTTTTTATTTATCTGGAGAGAGACTTATTGGATTTGGGGCCTCAAAACCGTTTTTCTTCTGGATGAAATCATAAAGAATGACTTGCTGTATATTTATTGACTCATTTTTCACGAGTTTGTAATTGTTGTTTATATTTTTAAATCTATTTGTTCGCATTTGTCATGTGACCACTGAGTCCATCTTCCATTGTTCTATTCATTGTTTCAATCACTTGTGGCTGACATTTGTGTGTGCTACGACTAAGGGTTGTAGAACCCGAAATGCATCAGCATTGTTTGTTCCACTGAATTTTTGAATGGATTATCAAAAAAAAATGTACGCGTTTCGAGCTGATTTTCTACAACAATTTATGGTCAGATTTGTTCTCCCATCTTTATGGATGATACTGAGAAAAAAAAATATAATGGAACAACTGGTTCTCAGTGGAAAACAGAAATCTCATTATTGGTAAATTAGGTCATAATAAATCAGTTTACAATAGGACCAAAAAGAGCAGTAAGGCCATGTCCCCACGACGCCGGTTTGCAGCCAGTTTTTCAGACCATCTGAAAAACTGGCTGCAAACTTTTACACGGGCCAGTCCCCACTGCACAGGTTTTCCCTTGGCACAGGACAAATACCAGTCGGTATCATCATTTGTTCATATTCCACCCGAAAACCGGACGGAAGAATGAACATGTACAATGTTTTTCGGGCTGCCGGCACAGAAACAGGACAAAAACCGGTTGGATAAACCGACCGATATTTGTCCTGTGCCATGGGGACCCGCCCTAAGGGTATGTTGACAAGGCATATGTGCAGGGCGTACTTCACCAGGTATTTGTGCTGAAGTACACCCCACAAATATGGTGAAATCATTGTTCAAGTCCAGCACTCATTAAGTGCTGTGTATATTTATCGTCAACATTGAGGCGACAATGATTTTATAATCCTATTTCTGTCACTTCATTCAGGTGCTTACAAGCCGAGAAATGCAGAAGCATACAAGGCAGAAAGATGCTTTGGGCTATTGCGTGTTGAAAATATGCGCTTGCAAGCTGTCACGGGTGCCCCCGCGACCCTCAACCTGGATCGTGGGCGCACTCGTGCCTCCCAGCCTGGCGGCACCGCTGCTCGCATGTCGGGCAGCGGACGCGCTGGCTCCGGCAGCCGTGTCCCGGCTCACTTACCCGTCCTCGGCACGCGCGTCGCCGCTCACTAGGGCGCGCGCACGCCGGCTCTGTTAAATTTAAAGGGCCAGCGCGCCGGTAATTGGGTATTGCCGGCAGCTACCCTTATTTAAGCCTGCCTCTTCCTGATGCCCTTGCCGGATCTTTAGTTCCTATTGCCTATTGAGAAAGCGTTCCTAAGTCTTGTTCTGATTACTGTGTACCGTACTGTTTGCCTCCGTCCCTCGACCACGAATCTTGCCGCCTGTCCTGACCTTCCTGTCTGTCCACGACCACAAACCTTGCCGCCTGCCCTGACCTTCTGCCTGTCCCTGACTACGAGCCTGCCTGACGATTTTGTACCACGTTATACCTCGGCTGCCTCTGCAAGCAAGTCACGTCAGGGGTAGCGACCTGGTAGACTCCCGCCACAGCAAGTCCATCCCGCTTTGCGGCGGGCTCTGGTGAAAACCGGGACCTACTTAGATTCCGCTCCCTGGCGTGGCTTACGCCATCGCTTGCGGTGGTCCAGAGGATCCACTACCTCCAACCGTGACACAAGCTCATATTTTCAACAGCACTAACGAATGCATATTGTGACACGTACCTGCACGCACAGCAATACGCCGTGTGATCATAAAAAAACGATACTTGTGTTTAAAGGGAATGTGTCATCAAAAATGACTTATTGTTTAACTTACATTTTTATTTTCAAACATATTTTTTAAGAATTTTTGGTTATATTTTTTTTTTTCCATATCACTTCTCAGCTGTCTGCTCATTATCAGCAGAAAGAGGGTCAAACTGAAAGGAGACACTAGTGTGAATAGATAACATAGGATCCACCAGTCACAGTTCACTCTTTCACCTCCCTGCACACTGATTTATTTCCAGGTCACAGAGCATGACTAGAAAACTCTCCTATAGAAGTGAATGGGACTGAGTCAGTCTTAAGTCACTTATGTGCATGAAGCTACTGTAAAGCATCTCTCTGGCTGCTGTTAAAGCAGTGCAAACAAGGCCTGAAAACTGCAAGACTTAAGAATTATTAAAAAATATTGAAAGTGATATGAAAAATAAAAAAAAAGTCAAAAATTCCTAAATAATGTGTTTAACATAAAAACGGGATTTAAACAATGACTCATTTTTTGATGACACATTCCCTTTCGGTGAAGAAAAGAATGTACAAAATGGGCCAAGCAACACCCCATCCGTCCATGGGTTTTCTATGGCATTGCAAATGCTATATTACACTACCACACAGAACCTATGGAAAGGGGTGGCCCTGTTTATGCAAGAAAGCAGTCATTTAAAAAAAAAAAAAATCTGATACAACTCCGTTCACGACCATAACCAGAAGTCAGAAATGGAGCTAACCAGCAGCCTAAAATTAGTAGATAGAGGTCACAAGACAGAGCTCTGATAACTGTATACAGGGCCCTTCCTAGGCTAAATTGCATTCAGGGCGAGGTGAAGAAATTTCACCCCCCCTCCCTCCCCCACTTAACATAATGCGCCACAATGAAACACAGTGCATCACCATCAACCAAATCTAAAATATACAACAAGCTTGACCACAATGTGCTAGGTATAAAACTACTAAATAATAGTCCTACAGTTACCAACTAACACCGCTACACAAAACCAGAATCCCAAGGCTAATAGTACCAATGTCCTGCTAAGACCACATATCACCAGCACATAGTGACTGAATAGTGCGCCACTGTGTCTACATAGTGACTGAATAATACTGTCACACCATGACCACATATCACCAGCACATTGTGACCGAATAATACAAACTGATCATTACTGAGTATAAACCATTATACTACAACCAATATTACCGGCAAACAGTGACCATACAGTGCTAGATACCAGTTGTACACAGGCTCTGCAGACATATAAATGATTACAGTAAAGTTATATCTAGTGATTCACAGGAGATGTCTCTGAAGAGCTGTTCTCTTTCTCTTCTTCCATCTGTCCCAGACGCCATGACGTCTTTTCCCGGCCTCGACTCTTCACTGTAGAATATACAAAACAAACATCTTAGACGCCTCACTTTATCAGCACTAGATGCCCCTGTAGCCAGGTGATGCCCCTGTAGCCAGTAGATGCCCCTGTAGCCAGTAGATGCCCCCTGTAGCCAGTAGATGCCCCTGTAGCCAGTAGATGCCCCTCTGTAGCCAGTAGATGCCCCCCTATAGCCAGTAGATGCCCCTGTAGCCAGTAGATTCCTCCTTATAGCCAGTAGATGCCCCTGTAGCCAGTAGATGCCCCCTGTAGCCAGTAATTCCCGCTGTAGCCAGTAGATGCTCCTGTAGCCAGTGATGCCCCCCTGTAGCCAGTGATGCCCCCTTGTAGCCAGTAGATGCCCCCTTGTAGCCAGTAGATGCCCCTTTATAGCCAGTAGATGCCCCCCTTGTAGCCAGTAGATGCGCCCCTGTAGCCAGCAGATGCCCCCTTGTAGCCAATAGATGCCCCCTTGTAGTCAATAGATGCCCCCTTGTAGCCAATAGATGCCCCCTGTAGCCAATAGATGCCCCCTTGTAGCAATAGATGCCCCCTTTAGCCAATAGATGCCCCCCTGTAGCCAATAGATCCCCCCTTTTAGCCAATAGATGCCCCTTGTAGCCAATTATAAAATAAAAAAATTATTCCCAGACCAGGTCCCCGCTCCAGCTCCGGGAGCTGTGAGCAGTGTAATGGGTGTTTTTCATCACGCCCTTAGCTGTCAGCGTTCCAAGGTTTTCTCCTCGGCGGCAGGCGCAAGCCAAAGAGCATGCTCAAGGGGGCGGGGGTGAAAGTGTGTTCCCCTGCGACGCTAAAACAGGGGAGGAAAGGAGGGAACGATCCGTCCGCCCCCTCCCCTGTACCTGCAGCGCACAGCGAGTGCGTGCAGCTGCTGGTGGTCTGTGGGTGTTAAAAAAAGGCCCACAGACCAGCGGTATTCTCCGGGGGGGGGCAGGCGGTCGCGCGTCCCTGGGGGGGTGGGGATGCCCACCTTCCCCCCCCTAGGAAGGCCCGACTGTAAAATGTCCATGTAGCGAAGATAAAGGTTCTTTTTAATTGATAACAAGCAGAAGTCTTGAAAACCTGGAGGGATTTGATACAGAAAACATATTGGTAAATTATATCACTTTTTCCTATACAACAAGTAACATTTATTTTAAAAAAATTTAAAAACAGTAAAAGTGTGGCCTAAAATGTCCATAGCCCGGCAAAGGGTATTCTAGTCAATGTATCATAAAATATGAAACTTTTGTTTGGGTGTGTGAACTCAGCTGCTGGGATTTAAGCTGTGGATTCCGGGAAAAGGCAAATACATTTTTTTTTTCCTCCGTTCCCCTTAACACCATTTTCCTGGCAGTCTGGAAATTCTGTGTTCACTATGACATAGTTCCCACTTGGATGCACTTTTGGTGTGCATAGAATGATGACTGAAAAAGAACAGGGCTCAAAATAAACGGGGCCCTGCTGTGCTACATTTATAGCATGACAGATAAGGAAGGGGATTTTATTAGGTAAACTAGTATATTATTAATACTAACTACAAGATAATCCCATTGGAATGTGAACAGTATGGCTCTTTACTACCCAGACTTATCAGTAGTGGTGTCCTCCGAAAAAGTCTTGTAAATCAAGCATAAAATGTGGAGTACAGTGCAAAAGATTTAGGCAGATGTGGAAACATTTTACAAAGTAAGAATGCTTTCGTAATAAAAGTGTTTATAGATATTTTTTTATTAATTAACAAAATGCAAAGTGAAAGAACAAAGGAGAAATTACATTCAAATAAATATTTGGTGTGACCTCCTTTTGTCTTCAAAACATGACAGTCTTTTTTTTTTAGTAGTTTTTGGAAAATCTTTGGGGGGCTGTTCCAAAATCTTTGTAAAGAAAGTAAAAACCCATTCAATATTTGTTGTGACCTCCCTTTCCTTAAGAGTCATGAAAGTGATGATATAATAACCCCAAAAAGTATTGAGGTAAAAGGGGGCATAAAGAAAAAGGTAATTTTAGTGTAGGCCCCATTGAAATGAGACCCCTTTTGTCGTGGTGGGGGGAAACCTCTCAGTTTTTGTTCAAAAAGTGACTAAGAAACCTCAAAATGTTCTGTATCCTAAAGTAGCGGAATGCTTTTTTAAATTGTTCATTATTCACTTTACTGTTCTTGCATTTGAAAGTGCGAGTATTTTTGTGCTTTTAAAAGTTTTGTTACCCGCGTGCCCCCAAAAACTTTTTCTTTTAAAAAATTGTTTTAGATGTGCTGATGAATTTTATTTTTGGAAATGGATGTTTCATGATCTCAGTATCATTAAGTCTATTTGGGATAATATGAAGACAAAGAAGGATCTGAGTAACTACATCCACAGAAGATCTGAGGTTACTTCTCCAAGATGTTTGGAACAACCTCCCTGACGAGTTCCGACAAAAACTGTATGCACCTAGAATAGGCATTCACATCAAATACTGATTTGATTTAGATTTTTCTTTTGTTCAATTACTTTGCATTTTGCTCATTGATTAAAAAAAAATTATATTTTTGAAACTATTCTTACTTTGTAGCTATTTTTCCACACCTGCCTAAACTTTTGCACAGTAATATGTATCCACTTCTTAATAAAGTTTAAGTTTCTATTCCCTATTAGGGCTTATGGAAGTCATAAGGCAAGAGTATCCCGTTCAGGACCTCACTCTATCAGCCTCATAAACAGCAGCTCTCGCCTCAATGAACTGGGTCTGTCCGTGTAATATATGTTTAGCCTTTCATTTGATGTTGAGCCTTTATTTCTTTCCCCTTTAAAAACATAAGAAATTTTTAAAAATTTTAGCATCATGATTGAGTAGTAGTGTCTTCAGTTCGAGCCCCAGTTAAAATTTGGCTTTCAGGGGGGCAAATCCCCTAAATTTTGACTCACCGTTTGGAAGTGAACTACTTCAACCAGTGATGTAAGTAGAGCAGCTGTGGCGAGAGTCCCCCCGTCCAGAAGTTCAAGAATGAAAACAGAAGACTGGATAGATGCGGCGCTGGACTGGGATGGGGAAGGGGGGTTACATTTTTTTTTCTTTTTTTTGCTTGGGCCCCAGGATCTGCTTGTTTAAATTTGTTACGAGGTGGACAACCTCTTGAAGAGTTTTGCCTTTAATAGACTTCGGGTTTGGAATACCTCAAATCCTAAAATCCTAAATATTTTTAAAATTTAACCCAAAGCTAACAATCTGACAGAGAATAATGAAGAAAAACCCTTTCCGGAGTTAGGGTAGCCCCGTAGGAGTATTTAAGCCCGAAACTTGAGATTATGATTTAATATATGTCTAAAAAAAAGAGTAAAAAAAATCCCCATTGACCTCAATAGAAAATACGATTTGTAGTGCGGTCGGTTTTTAAGAGTTAAAAAACAAAAAATAAAAAACATGCAGTAAAAAAAGAAGAGTTATGATCTTTCCTTACACCGATTGGTGCCACCTAGTGTTTAAAGTGCATAGTAATGTGCATGTCCACTTAATGAGCTGAGCTGATGGTGGACACACATGCTCAGTCACTCTTCCCACAGTTTTTTTTGATAGTCATTTTTTCCTGCAAAGAAACAAAAGAAAAAGTTTTTGCCCGTTGTTTGAATAGGAGAAGAGCCTTATGGTACATGATTCGTAGAGTCAATCGGCCTCTCTAAAACCTTTAGGGAAACAAAGTTTTTTGTCTTCCTTCCCCCTTTTTTTTGTAAAAAGGATTTGGGAAGGGCTGAGAAGTCAAGCACCCCTTTTTGGATGTAAAACAAAACCTCAAATTTCTTTTGTCCCTGAGTCTTGAGAAAACAAAAGGGTATTGGCAAGCCAGTATACTCACTACATACAGCTGTTTCGAGGGTTTTTTTCCCTATCTGCAAAAAGGTGATATGATTGGTGGGTGGATGGCAAGAGTGGCTCAGAAAAAGGGAACATTCTTTAATTTTTTGTGATAGCAGAGTTGTGAGGGCAAAAGGCCATTCAAAAACTTACACCTGTACGGTGCTCTCCCCAAGGAGGTGTTTCCCTTACTGAGTTTTTTCCTTTGAAATGCCTTTATTGGGGTACGCCCGAAAACATGTCGGCATTACCGTCTTTTCCGGTTGCATGCGCCCCTTCCATTTTAATGAAAGATTTTGAATAAAGCGTTGGATTTTACTTTCTCCATATTTGCATGAATTTTTGGGTTTGCTGGATCTTTTTTATACTATTGTGCTGTTTCTCTCCATGACCTGGGGATGGGGGCACCCGAAAGAAGATTGGTGAGTGGCTACAATTTTTTCTTCCCCTTGGGCATAATAACAAGTTGTGGAGGAACTATGTTCCCTAACAGTGCTATGGGTGGCTTGATGAGACAAAGGGTTTTGTTTTTTAAAAGGCCAGTGGTTTTTTAAAATGGCCCCTTTTGACTCTAACACCGGAGAACTCTTCGACCCCCCAAATTTTTAAAATTGTCCTACAAATTATTTGGTGTCTGTGGGTTATTCATAGGCTTCTGGGGACTTGTGATGTTCTTTGGGAGTTTTCAGCATTGGTAAATGGGTTTTACATAAAATACATATGGTCTCTAGACACAAATATATACCATAATTTTATCCTCATCTATCCACATCTTTCATAGTCTGGTAAGTAGCAGAATACTGTCTTAGGTTGTTAACAGCAGATTATTGGACCACATTTCTACTTTTGTGGGTAGTGGTTTTGTTTTCCTCTCTAGATCATTTTAGCTGCCAGCTTAATTTGACCACTTTTCCTTAATTTTGGCTCTTAGATTTTCCACTCCAGCAATGCAGAGTCCATTTTGGAGCACACAGTCATGAGATATAAGATCCTCCTTTCCTTTTTTGGTATTTAGATAGAAAAAAACTTTTTAGACTCTCGGTTCACTTATGTCAGAACATGTTTTAGCTGCCCACGACTTTAAAATTTGGGCTCAATTGGGCCCGTCCTATCCCATCTTTACCTCTCAATGGCCCAATCAGGCCTCTCATGGGTCACCGACCTCCTTTTCAGAGAGAAAAAATAAAAAAAACCCAAACCCCCAAAGCTGCCCTTCTTATGACAGCCTGTGAGAGTGGGCGGGGACAGAAACCCCAAAAAGGAAGCACCCCCCTTTCCAAAATAGGTTAAAATCAATGACACCCAAAATAACGTATGTTTTGCCCACAAAAAAAAATTTCTGAAAAAGTATGCAAAAAGGGTGCCACTGGCAGGGCTGGGCACAAGTAAATTACTGTCAACACAGACCCCCGCCAAACGGCACATTTTTTGCAAAAAGGCAATAATAGCGAAATCCCTAAAAAAGCATTTATTTTCTTCTATCATAATGGGAAAAATTTGAGACCCCGGTTCCATATCTGATCAGAACTGTTTAAGCTGCCACGACTTTTACGTGGTCTCAAATGGGCAGTCCCATCCTACTTTACCTCCAATGAGCCCTCAGGCTTCCTGGGTCACCCACCTCCATTATTAGAGAGAAAAAATAAAAAAAACACCCCAAACCTGCCCAAAATGCCCTTCTTTTGACAGCCTGTGAGAGT
>JAODAL010045899.1:0-31474 GCA_025379985.1 Phyllomedusa bahiana | reverse complement strand
GGAAACGAACACGACAAACATGTAATCACCGGGCTGCGTGGGGGTGTGGCCCCACCCCGTTCCCCTGGGTTGCAAGAGACGCCCCTCCGACAACTCGTCCACCCGGTGCCCGGCCCCCGGGGTCAAGGGTAAAACCCCAACAGGGGAGGCCGCCTGCGCAGGGCCGCGGTCTTGAGGCGCGAGCTCCAGCCTCCCCGATTTCCTGGATGCCCTCGACACCACCCCCCGGGGCGCGCCTCCCGCCCGCTGGGCCCTTCCGGCCCCCCGACTCCCTCGTTCCTCACCGCGACTCCCGCCCGTCCCCCACCCCGGGGCCCCCCCTGCCGGAGCATCGCCAGCAGGGGCCCGCTACCAGGACCGGATCGCCGTAAAAGGGGCGACAGCTGGACCTCCCGGACTGGTAAGGGGGCCCCACACCCCCCCGCGGGCCCGCGGCCCACTCGGATGCCCCCCGGGCCGAAAACCGCCCCAAAAGACACGGGGCGATCCCCTGACCGGGGGGGGTCCGGGAAGGGCTCCCCGGCGACGAGGGGGCCCTCAGAGTGAAATCAGGGCTCGGGCCCGGCGGGGCCCCTGGCCCTCGTCTGCGGCTGCTCCTGCTGGGGGGCCGGGGGTTCCGTAGCTGCCCTGTGCCCTAACCACGCCTGCCCGCATCCTGCAGCCATGCAGCCCCCCGGGATGGGCAAAACGCCGCAGCTCCTAAAAATGGCGTCCCCGTCCCCATCCTTTTTCCCCTTCGTTCCTAAAGGGGGGGGGTTTACGCAGCGCGCAGCACGGGTCCCACGCCCACATGTGCGCGCTGACTGTTTTTTCCCCGGGAAAGGGAGGGGGCCTTAAAATACCCCCCCCCCCTGCGCCGGGCCCCCCCCCGGCAGCCGCGTCATCTAGGTCGGGCCCGTCCCGCCCCCCGCCCGGGCCGGCCCGCCCCCGGGGCATGCCGCGCCCCCCCCTCTTTGGGGCCCGGGGCCCCCGGGCCTGGGCGGCTGCCTTAAACATCCAAACCTTCAACCACTACCCGGGCCCTCCCTTTTATGGAAGAGGGGCAAACACCCCATAACAGCGACTAGTAGATAGGGCCAGGGCCGCCAACAGAAATTTCAGGGCCCCATACAGCTGAACCTGCCCGCCCCCAGAAACCCCGATTCCCCCGCCCCCGAAAAAAAAAACGCCTTAGGACATAAATGCGCCCATTTTACCACATAATACGTGTGCAAAAAAGAACGATTGTGTAGTAAAATAGCAAGTGGTCACTTTCGTCTGTCGTCTACACACTGCGTCTCACATATCTTTGACACAGGGCTAAGTCTCCATCCATATCCCCCCCACCAGCCACAGACAATATCCCCCTCCAATAGTCCACTACCCCCCCCAAATTTTCCCCTTTGGCACGCCCCCCACCTTCTAAAAAAAACACCAGAAAAAGAAAGCTAATCCTATCAGGGTCAGGTGTTCCCTTTTTACAATCGGGGACACATGTACTCTGCCACATACTAACCCCCAATTAAAACCACAACACTGCTTATGGAGACACATAAGGTCGACAACCAGCTTAGGTCACATCACATTACAGTGAATAAGCCGCCCAGTAAGGTAAAAAAAACCCCCGAAATCAGGGCTCAGGAGACGTCCTATCTGAGGAGTCGTTCTCTTCTCTCTGAGTTGTTTTTTTCCTTTTTTTTTGCATTTTCCACCCCCGCCATGAGTTGCCCCGGCCCAAACAAACCCTGCGAAACCACCAAATATCTTAAAAACCCTTAATTTTCCAGATTTTTACCTATTCCCCACCTTGTACAAGCTTCCAGGGGGTAGCGGGTACAAGCCAAAATTTAGAGGCCTAGTATCCAAAAGGGCGAAGGGGGGGAGAGGACAAAACCCCCTGGATAATCAAAAAACATGGGCTCCCCCTCACAATTACTTTACCAGGTGGTAGACAAGCCTAGGTGGGTTGGAAAATGTGCGGGCACGGGTAAATAGTGGGCCCTATTTAGGTGGGTAGATCCGATGGATAAGTTGGTAGGCCAGCCCCGGGTAGGTGGTGGGTACCCAGTATGAGTCCCCCTTTTGTTTGTAGGGAGCAGAGCCCCCTTTAGTTTGTAGGGGGTTAGGGCCCCCCTTTGTTTTTAGGCAGTCAGGGGCCCCTTTGTTTGTGGTGGCCAGGGGGGCCCCTTTATTTTTGGGAGGTCAGGGCCCCTTTTGTTTAGGGAGAGTCAGGGCCCCCTTTACAATTAGCTAGCCAGGGGCCCCCTTTAAGTTTTCTGCCGGGGCCCCCTTTAGACTTAGCTAGCCGGGGCCCTCTTTAGAGTAAGGTAGAAAGGGCCCCCCTTTTTAAGGTAATGTACCCAAAGGGCCCCTTTTAAAAAATTTTGGCCGGGGCCCCCCTTTTTGAGTAATGTAGCCACCCCCCTTTTAGAATTAGCAGGCGGGGGCCCCCTTTAAATTTTAGTACCCCAGGGCCCACTTCCATATAATAATATATAAATTTTTAAAATAATATATTATATATATTAAAAAAAAAACAAAAAAAAAAAACCCAAAAAAACCCCACAACCTGACCCCCCGGACCCCCCCCTTTAACGCCTTACCCTGCCAGGGCTTTCACCCAAGGCAGCGCAGTGGCGCTGGCTCCGCTGACACCCGGCGGGCCCCTGGGGTGCAGCACTCCCCTCCGGGGCCCACAGCAGCTCGGGGCCCACATGGTGCCACCCGAGCCTGGTTCGGGGGGCCGCGCCGGGCCGGGCCGCGCCTTTCATGGGGAAAAAAGGGGGCCTGCTTGTAGCGGGCCCCCTTATTCCACCGGGGGCCCCCTTTCAGGAGTACCGGCTGTAACCCCCTGTACGGCGGGGCCCCGGAAAGGGCTTTTTTATATGGGTGAATTACTGGCCCTTTGGGTAAAGGGTTTCCCTTTCTCACGGGCGTAGCAAGGGGGGGCAGAGGGGAAAAAGCTGCACCCGGGGACTTTCATCTGGGGGGCCCAAAAGGCCCCCCTTTTCCACATTGGAAGCACCAGTTTTATTAAATTTGCACATAAAAGTTGGGAGGCCCCGAATTTTTTAAAATTTTTTCCTTTGGGGGGGCCCCAAATTTTTCAAATTTAAAAAAACCTTTTCCTTTGACATATTTCCAAAGGGTGTTCAGTGGGTTGGATGAGACTTTAAACGAAAACTGCTTTTAAAGATAGGCGGTGAAATGGGGAAAATAGCCTCAAAGGGGGAAATTTTGTCCTTTTGGGGGTCCAAAATTTGCTTTAAAATAACAAAGGGTTTCACCCAGAAAACAAAACACAACCCTGCCCTGTTGCTGTGAAAAATGCTTTCCCGCCCTTTATTCACCCAAAAAGGCAGCTTTTTTTTTCTTTTTTCCCCAAATTTGTAGATAAGAAGCATACCCTGGCCCGGCTGGGAGGGTCATTGGCACATCCTTATCCAGACCCCTCCCCCCAGCTCCCGGAAAGTTTTGGGCCCAGGGGGTAACTTCAAAGAGGTGCCATCTTGGATTAAAACGAAAATCTCTACAAACTATACAGGGGGGGCCATTTTGTTAAAAATATCAGTGAAAACAGATATAAAGCAGCCTTTTTTCAGCTTATTACATTGGTATGTGCCTACAAAAAATATAATTT
The DNA here is from genome assembly GCA_025379985.1 of Phyllomedusa bahiana. Classification (NCBI taxonomy): domain Eukaryota; kingdom Metazoa; phylum Chordata; class Amphibia; order Anura; family Hylidae; genus Phyllomedusa; species Phyllomedusa bahiana. Next base: position 27,855 of record JAODAL010045899.1, on the reverse strand, counting down.
TATATATTTACAAAATTAAAATAAATATATAATATATATTTTTATATATATATATATATATAAAATATGTGAGGTATACACTAATAATATTAAAAAAGGAATACCCAAAGGGTCCCCAAAATTTTTAACCTTTGTTCCCATCCACAACACTGGAATCCCCTGGGGTTTTTTGAAATCTGGGTTTTTAAATTTTTGTGGAGCTTTTACCGGGTAAGTTTCCATCCCTCTTTTATTATGTGTCTTCCTAAGGAGATACCTTACTTATTTTAAACAACACCTGAGACATAAATTATGAATATTTGGTAACATCTTTTTTTGCAGTTTTTATAAAAATTTTTAAGGTTTGGGGTACAAATACCATTTAGTTTAATCTTTTGACATCCTCATTAATTCACATTTTCAAAACTTTCCAAAAGCCTGTCCCTTGCACCCCCCCTTTCTTTCAAAAATTTTTCTACAATTTTAGGCCCAGTAGGCGTAGTATTCCTGGTGTTTTGGGGCTAGTCCTGTGCGGGGGCCCCGAAGCTTTCTTCTTTTTCCACAGATTATGGGGCAAAATATATTTAAAATTTAGAAAATTTAAATCATAGTTGGCAACTTTTGAAAATGGGAAAAAATAGGAATCCCAGTGGGGGCGCGTAAAAGCCGCCGGGCAAAAAATTTTCCTGGACCGGGCCCATCTTGCGGTATGCCAAACCCCCCTTTAAAAAGGCCCCCAACCCCCCTCCACCTAACTGCATAAAAGGCTTTGGAAAAAGCCCGGGAGTTTCCCTTAAAAGCCAGGTATTACCCCCCCCAAAAAAAGGGAAATGCCCCTTACAGGGAGGGAGATGGGCCCCCTTTTAAAACCAAGTAAAAACCCCCCGTACCCAGGAAAGGGGCCCCCCCCTTTTTTATCCAAGGGAAGGGGGCCCCCCTTTTGGGTTTGGGCCCGGTAGGGGGCCCCCCTTGTTTTCCAAAATAGGGGCCCCCCTTGTTTTCCAGGTAATACCCCCTTGTTTTCCGGTATGCCCCCCTTTTTCCAGGTTAAAATGCCCCCCCTTTTGTCAGGGAGGGTGCCCCCCTCTGTTGGGCCCGGTAAATTTCCCCCTCGTTGGCATGTTTGTGCCCCCATTGTTGCCAGGTAGTGCCCCCCCGTTGCCAAAGGGAATGCCCCCTTTTGTTGCCAGGTAGTGCCCCCTCTGTTTTCCGGTAGTGCCCCCTTTTTTGCCGGTAGTGCCCCCCCCTGTTTGCCAGGTAGATGCCCCCTCTGTTTCCCGGTAGTTTTCCCCCTTGGTTGGCCCCGGTAGAGCCCCCTTTTTTGCCAGGGAGTGCCCCCATTGTTTTTTGGGAGAGCCCCCTCTGTTGCCAGGTAGTGCCCCCATTGTTGCCCGGAAAAAGTCCCCATTGTTTTCCAGGGAGAATTTCCCCCCTGTTGGGCCCGGTAGAATTTCCCCCTTGTTGCCGGAGATGTCCCCTCTGTTTTTCCAGGTGATGCCCCCCAAGTTTTGCCCGGGAGATGCCCCCCTTGTTTCCAGGTAATTTTTTCCCTCTGTTTTCCAGGTAGATGCCCCCTCTGTTTCCAGGTAGTGCCCCCCTGTTGGCCCCAGGTAGTGCCCCCCCTTTTTTGCCAGGGAGTGTCCCCTCTTTTGGGCCCGGGAGTGCCCCTTTGTTTTCCAGGTTTTTTTCCCCCCTTGGGGGCCAGGGAGATGCCCCCTTGTTGCCCCGGCAGAGCCCCCCCTTTACTAATTTAAAATTAAAAAAAATAAAATCCACTTACCCCCCCCAGGGTCCTGCCCGCACCCGGCCCCCCCCGGAAAGGGTCTCCTCGCGGCAAAGGGGGGAAAAGGGGGCAGGGCCCCGCGCACCCCCCCTTCAGCCGCGGCACTTTCCCCCGCGCCCTGACCTGTTTGTGCGGCGCCCCCAAACCCCCCGGCGCCGGAAAATTTCAGGGGGGGAGGGAACGATCCCCCTGAAAATCCTCCCTGCACAGCAGAACTCCTCCCGGGGGGAAGCGGGCGCGGGGCCCCCTTCCCCGGGTGTAGGAGCGGGCCCCGGGGGCGCAAGAGTGCGCACTTGCGCTACTCGTCGCCGCGGCCCTTTAAAGAAAACCCCCGCCCCCCGGGTGGCGGGGGGGAGGAAAAAGCCAAACTCCCCCCGGGGGGGGGGGGGGAAAACCCCCAAATAGTGGGACCCCCCCGCCAAAAACGGGAGAGTTGGCATGTATGAAATAACTCCTTCACAACACTCAATTTAAATGTATTCAAGTACAGTGGTACCTTGGTATGAGTCCCCTTTTGAATAAGTCCAACATCCTGTTTGGACTTTGAACATTTTGTTTGGTGTACAACTATTTCTTATGAATACACCTTGAGGGTGTGTGGCCTGGACCTGATGAGGAGAAGATTGAGGAAGCCCCTACTTCATTAGTCAAGGATCTCCTTGACTAATGAATGTGAAAAACTCGTCAGAGAAGAAACATCCCAACAAAGCTGAAACCATAATAGCAATGTCTGGAATGACCAAAAATACATTTCCTAAACATCCTGAGGAGAAGGCAGAAGCAAAGTTCTTTGGACAGATTTTTAGTAATGGTCAGAGCTGGTGATCCTCAAGCAGGTCCAAGTAGGGACCTGACAGAAGAGACAGAAAAGAGATACATACATTTGGTAAGTTTTCATGTATGAACAGTATATATTTCACTCACTGCATCTGTATTTTAGTATGAAGCAGAGTAATAAAAAAAAATCCTATTATTATAAGAACAGAATAATTATTTCCCCTTCATTTCTTATGGGAAAAGTTTGGTTTAAAGGGGTTGTCTCACTACATTGATTCATCTTGCCTCAGTCCTGTTTTCTTGGTTTCACTTTGAATTCAGGGGCGTGTTTACTGGCTTCTACTAGGCTGCAGTAGAAGCCAGGTCTGTAGCTATAGCAACCAGTGCTGGCAGCCTATCAGGATAGATCAAACAGGTCTGTAGCTATAGCGACCAGCGCTGGCAGCCTATCAGGAGAGAGAGAACAGGTCTGTAGCTATAGCAACCAGTGCTGGCAGCCTATCAGGAGAGATCAAACAGGTCTGTAGCTATAGCGACCTGAGGAGCTGATGCAGCCCATACAAGAGGGGATATCTAGGAATAGGTAGGACACTGTTAATGGACAAATATTGCAAAGTGACTTGTTTTTGCAAGATCTTTAACATAAAAAGCAGCAATCCTTGTAGTGAGACAACCCCTTTAAGTTCAAGGATCTGGAACAGATTAATGAGGTATACTAAGGCACCACTGTATATGTGCATCCCATACAAACATGAGCGTTCAAACCTTAAAGTGTCCTAATTCAATAAAATACCTTCTTAAAAAAGCGTCCTGCATGGTCCAAAAGCTCATATTCGTATGTATTGCACATATGCTTGAATACATTGAAAGTGCTGTGGAGGATTTTTCTTATTGCTACAAATCGTCCAGCCTGGCTCCATGTGTGCCGCCATCTCTACTGCAGGGTGCGGTCTACAACTACTGATTTATTGTCCATATAATTATGTTTTTTTTTTCTTTTTAAAACCAGATTCTGACAAACATTCTTTTTCAGAATGTGATTTTATTTTCTGCTTCTATATTTCATTTTTGTGTATAATTTTGGAGGCAGCCATCTTGTCATAGCTGGGCCCTGCTTTGCTAACAGCAGTTGCAGCAATAAGTACTGATGGAGGGTGTCACGGGGGTCGCGGGCGCCGCTGCCCCCCGCGACCACAACCCGCTCGCAGGGGGTCTGGCGAGGCGGCTGCGGCGGGACCCGCGACACAACCCTCCTCTGCTGCCTACGAGCGCGCTCTCTTACCTGGCCGAAGCTCCTAGTGATATCGCAGTGCCTGCCTGTACACAGGCCGTCGCGAGCTGTGGCCGCCGTTAAGGCGCGCGACGCAGGACGCGCCGGCTTCTCTAAATTTAAAGGGCCAGTGTCCCGATAATTGGTTTTTTTTGTCGGGCGCTGGTCCTATTTAAGGTATCCGCGCGCCCAGTATTCCTGCCAGTCTGTTGGTGTGTTTTCGGTGTGTTTACGAGAGTATGGGAGTTCAGTCTTGATTACCCGTGTACCAGTCCGCTTGCTTACGTTTCCTGGACCTTGCCTGTTTTGCCGGCCTGCCCTGACCGTCTGCACGTCTTGAACAACGATACCTCTGCTGCCTGCCCTGACCTTCTGCCTGTCCCGCGACTACGCCTCCGGGATTACGTTTTGTACCACGACTGTTCCCGGCCAGCCATCGCAAGCAAGTCACGTCAGGGGTAACGACCTGGTTGCCTCACGCCGCGCAGCATGGTCCATTCCCGCTTTGCGGGGGCTCTTGGGTGAAAACGGGGGCCTGACTTTGACTCCGTTAACTGGCGTGCGCTTAGCTATCATCGTTCGCGTCTTGGCCCAGCCGGATCCACTCCTCCGTTTACAGTAAAGGATCTGGCCATGGATTCCCCAGGGTACCTCTGCCTGATTCTCCGGGAACTTCCCACTACAGGCTCGTCGCCGAGCAGAGTCAACGAATCGACCAGGCTTGCGGCCATGATGCAGAACCTTGGCGACTTGTCTGTCCATCGGATACCGCTCTGCACCTGCAGCCGTTGCTCCGGCTATCCATTCGCACTTACCTGCTTCCCGGCTTATCAGGACCGGTATCTGCATATGCCACTCCCCTACGCTACGATGGGAGACCCCAAGAAGTGCCGAGGGTTTCACAGCAAGTGCCTCATCCACCTCGTAATTGATGGGGCCACCTACTTCACTACAGAGGAGCCCAGGTGGCCTCCTGACTCAGGCCTCTTGTTGGAGAAGCTTGGATTGGGCTACCGCCTCTATGGGATCGTGGAGGATCCTCTGACAGCGGACCTCCATACGTTTACATCCGGGGGTTCCGCACACGTCTTCGAGGAACCTGGCCGTACTTCTTGGCTGGCCGCAGCGCTGCTCCGGCTACGTCATGGGCGACTACCAAGCTCGGTCAGGTATTCCGGTGCATGTTTTTCGCACTCTCGCTTCACGGAGCTGGGACTGAACAACGTGAAGCTATTGTGGCGACATTTTGGCAGCGCCTCTCGGGGCGAAACCAAGGACGAGCTCGGCCGCTCGGGAATTACCTAACTGCCTTGGATGACACTAATCCATTTGGCCACAACCGAGTGGATATTCGGCTTTCGCCGAAACGGCAAACAAGAGGGCTACGCACTGCAACGGGAAACCGTCCGTCCACGCCGTTTCCCTCGATGGCCCCCACGTTCACAGACGGTATCTCCTCTTTACTCCTCCTACGGCATCTGATGAGGAACTTATGCAGGTCAAGAGAGCTCCCACTGTCCCAGGAGGAACGTTGAATCTCTCACAGCGTAGTTGATAGCAGCTCTGCTTTATATTGTGGGGTTCTGACCAACATTTCATTGGGGACTGTACGTTGCGCCCGGAAAAATCAGCACCACTCGGGATAGTAGGAGAGGCAACCATAGGTGTTCAAGAACGGCCTCTCCCCGCCTGACGTATGCCCGTACATATATGGTGCTTCTCCGGACAGCAACTTTCAGGACACCGCCTTTATCGGGACTTCAGGTCGGCAGGAAATTTCATAAGCCACGAACTTGTGACCAGGTTTCGTCTCCCGGTGATACGCTGCAGAATCCATTTGTTCGGTCCTCGGTCTGTGGCGAATGCCTCAGGACGCTATCCGCCCTCCGTTGGCCCCCTCTTCTGGCTATTTGGGGATCTTCACAAGGAGGCGTTCAACTACAAGTTCCTGCCTCGATCCTCCTCGGAAATCCTTCTGGGCCTCCCTTGGCCTGCAGGTCCATACCCCGGAACTTGGGATTGCGAGCATCAGTGAAGTCATGCGTTGGGGTTCCGACGTGGTTTTTTTTCCCTTTCTTTCTCGTTGCCTGTCTATGCCGCAAACTACGCTCCTCTAGTCATCTCCGGATATTGCCAAACCTACCTCCAGGGTCTACCTTCGCCTTACTGGGTAATCTTTGCACGATGTCTTTTCGGGAGTGCCAGGCTGTTGAGACATCTTCCCCCAACACCGGCTCTTATGATTGTCCCATTGACCTGCAACCTGGCTGTTACTCCTCCAAGAGCGCTCGGGTTTGTCCCCTCTCTCCGTCCAGGAGACTAAGGCCGATGTTTGAGTAAGTCAAGGAGAACCTCCGCTATGGTTCATCCGTAAGTCCTCGTTATCCGGCTGTGCCGTGCTTTTCTTCGTGGAGAAAAAGGAAGGCGTCTCTCCAGGCCCTGCTCATCGACTATCGGGGCCTGATAAAATAATTTGACCGTATAAAAAACGTACCCTCGTTGCCCTTAATCTACCGAACTTTTTGACAGCCTGCGTGGGCGCGAAAAAATATTTTCTAAACTGGATCTACGCGGGGGGCCTACAACTTAATAGCATTAGGGAATGGTGACGAATGGAATAACGCGCATTAATACACGGGATGGCCATTTTGAGTTTTTGGTCATGCCTGGCGGTATCTGCAACGCCCGGCTGGTATTTCAGAAACATTTGTTAATGAGATCTTTCGATGGACCTACCTCTATGTCTGTGTAATTCGTCCTACTTGGATCGATATCTCTCATCATTTATCCCCTGATCTCAGTGGGGCTCATCGCACACCATGTCCGCCAGGTCATCAGGCGACTCCGCACTCATCAGCTCTTTGCACAAGCCGTATATGTGCCTCATTTGAACGTGGCGAAGCTTACCCTTCTTAGGGTATACAGTCGTCTCTGTTGAGGGTCTCCGGATGGATCCCTCCCAAGCTCTCCGCGGTGTTGCTGTGGCCCCACCAGTGGGCCTTCCGGGCCATTCAATCGTTTTTCTGGGGTTGGCGAAAATTTTTATAGGCAAATTCATCCCCCACTTCTCCTACACTGTGTGGTTCCGCTTGGTGGCCCTGACTAGGAAGAATGCCAATTCCCAAAATCACTGGCCCCCCAGAGTTCCTCAGAAGCCTCTATTCTCAAAAGAAGAGCCGGCTCAAAGCAGCATTTGCTTACAGGCTCCGGTCCTGTACTATGTCCAGACCCTAACTGTGATCCGTTGTATTATGGTTGTGGATGCTTCCGTCGCAGTTCGGCGCCTCAGGTGCGGTCCTCCGCGCAGAGATCCTCAGCTGTAAGCTACATAACTGTGGTTGTTTCTCCAAGACATTTTTCCTCCTGCTCCGAGAAGAACTATACCTTTTGGTGATCGTGAAATTATCGGCCATTAAGCTCCGCTCTTGATGATAGGCGTCCCCCCCCCCACCCTTCTGAGAAGGGGGCTCGCCTCCCTTTTGCATTTTCAAAAGGTCCACAATGAATCTCCTATATCTTCAGTCGGCTCAGCGCCTGAATCCCCTGGCAAGCTAGGTGGTAATTATTCTTTGCCCGTTTTTGATTCCGGCTCTACATTTTCGGCCTTGCCGAAAAAAACCTCTGAGCTGATGCTCTAATCCCGTCTTTATCGGATACAGTTGGGCCTCGATGCCTCCTCCCCAGCAAATTTTCCCCCGGAGCGACTCGTCACGGATGCCACCTCGTGGACCTCCAAGCACCTACCCTCCCGGGAAGTCGTTAGAATCGCAGACCTGCTTCGCGCACTTAGAGATCCTGAAGTGGGGACACTCTTCTCATATGGCTGGGCAACCAGGAGTGCTTAGGGTCGCTTCAATTTGTATCCCGATATTACTGGTGGCCTACCCTTGCTCAGGACATGGGACTTTGTTCTAGCCTGCACCTCCTGTGCAAGATATAAGGTTCCTCGCCTCAAGCCCGCAGGTCTTCCTTCAGCACGCACTCCCTGTGCAAGAACAACCTGGACCCCATGTAGACATGGACTTCATTACGGACCTCAACGCCCTCCTGGGTAAACGGTTCAATCTGGGTTGTTTTCCGACCCGTTTTTCCCAAAATGGCCACTTTATCCCACTGCATGGGTTACACTCTGCCCCCCAACTTGGCCTCCAACATTTTTTCTGTCACGTTTTCCGTATGGCCACGGTCCTCCCTTTACATATTTGTTATGATAGGTTGAGTCCAATTTATTGCTAAATTTTGGGCGGGCTATGTGTGGTCAATGGCTGTTGTCCAGTTAGACTTACTCTTCCGCATTACACCCCAGACTAATGGGAGGTGGTGAGGCGTCAACCAGGTGATGGGCACCTAACTGAGGCATTTTGTGTCCGCCCGTCAGGATAAAATGGTCTGATCTTATTCCCTGGGCGGAGTTTTTCTTATAACTCTTTAGATTCAGGATCCGCGGGGGCCTCCCCCTTTTTTGTCGTGTTTTGGGTGATCCCCGCCCCACCTCGCCCCTTGCTACCTCGTGTCATGTCCCGGCCGTGGCATGCCCAGTAAGGGACATTCCAAGGCTTTATGGCAGCTTCACACGACAGGCCTGCTACGGGGTTCTGCCCGCACTGAAGTCCAGCTGACAGATACCGTAGGACTCCGCCCCTATTTGACCCGGGCGAAAAGGGTTTTGGGCTATCCAGAAAATTTTAATTCGTTTTAGGGTCCCCTACTACAAGTTAGGTCCTAAATATGTGGGTCCCTTGGGTTCTGAAGTCTAAACCCGGTTCTTAAAAGTCCGCCTGCCTCCTCCCTGCGCATCCCAACCCCTTTCCATGTCTTCTCCTCAAGCGGTGGTGTGAACGCTTCTCCGGGACCTTCCGCCTTCCCGGGCCCCAACTCTAAAAAAATTTTTTGAGGCAAGGGGTGTTGGACAAAAGCGTGGGGGGGGAAAAGCGGTTCTTTCTCATTAAAGGGAAGGGTTCGGGGGAGGGCGGTCGGGGAACCGGAGCCCAACCTGTTCCGACCTCCCTCTGGTTTCTAAAAAAAGGGGGAACCAAAGGGGGGGGGGTACTGCACGGGGGTCCGGGCCCCGCGCCCCCCCGACCACACCCCGCTGCGGGGGTCTGGGCGGGGGCTCGGCGGCCCGCGACACCCCCGCTGCCTGGCGCCCCCCTCTCTTTCCTGGCCGCGCTCCCCGTGAAGCCGTGCTCTGTCCCCCCGCGCGCGCGGGCCGCCCCTTAAGGGGCGGCCCCCGCCCGGCTTCTCTAAATTTTTAAAAGGGGCCCTGTCCCGTAATTGGTTTTGTCGGGCGCTGGCTATTAAAAGGGATCGCCCCAGTATTTTCTGCGTCTGTTGGTGTGTTTTCCGTTGTTTGAGAGATTGGGGTTTATCTTGATAACCGTGACCAGTCCGCTTGTTGTTTCCTGACTTCCTGTTTGCCGCCGCCCTGGGCCGTCTGCCCTCTCGATGAACCTCTGCTGCCTGCCCTGACCTTTTGCCCCGCCCGACTACACCCTGGATTACGTTTCTGTACCCCTTACCCCCGGCCCCCCATCGCGCAAGTCCGTCAGGGGTTAGCGATGGTTGACCCCCCCGCAGCAATCCTCCCGCTTTGGGGCGGGCCCCCGGGGAAAACGGGGGGGGACTTAGATCCCTTCCCCGGGGTGGTTAGCTTTTAAACGCTTGCGTTGGCCCAGCGGATCCACTCCTCCGTTACAGAGGGTAATTAGCTCTAGCAGGGCTTAAAAGGGTTGTCCAGGACTTACAATAGCTTGTGGGTCCGCTGGGGTATGATTAGCAATGGAAAAAAAGAAGCCAACTAACCCCCGTGATGGTGGGCCGGCCCCTACATCCCGGCTGCACAGTGAACCTCCATCGTTCATGTACTATGTGCAGCCAATCACAGACCACAACGTCACGTGTACGTATCCGCTCTGGCCTGGTCACTGTGCAGCCGGTAGGTGAGTATACTTCTTTTTATCAATTTCTAATCATGCCCCAGCAGACTGATGAGTTTTTGTAAGTCCCGGACAACCCCTTTCAGGTGGGTCAAGGGTGTCCCTAGCATGAGATGGTGGGTGATGGGGGAACTCTTTGTTCATCCCCAGTAGAGGGGTGAAAAAGGGGCGGAACAGTGGGAAAAGTTTGGGGAGTGCCTAGTAGCAGTTTAGGGGAAGAGGCTTCATTCTTCACCTGAAGAGACACGAACATCCACCCAACCCTCCCTGGTTTGGTGTGTAATAGTTGGTTATGGTATCATGATACTTGTAACGGAGCGGCGCTGACAGACGTATGCCGAGGCGCCGACCGCCGACATCCGGGTGTGGATCCTCTGTGATCACCGCAGGCGAGGTGGTAGCTGGAGGACCACGCCAGGGAGTGGAGTCTAAGGGGCCCCTGGTCTTCACCAGAGCCCGCCGCAAAGCGGGATGGATTTGGCTGCGGGACCCCCAGGTCACTACCCCTGGCGTGGCTACCTGCGGTGACAGCCGAGGTGCAGGACAGGAACACAGGAACGTATACAGCAGGGCAGGTAGAACGCACTCAGGAACACAGCAGGATACAGGAGGGATCAACGTACACATGACACCACAGGATACGGCAGGAACTGGACGGGAACACAGGAGGTACAGACCAGGAACACGGCAGGATACATCGGGAACAGGAGAGCACATCCAGGACAGGAACACAGCAGACAACGGAGACAACAGACAGATGGCCAGGAGCTCAGATGGGAAGCAGCAACTGGACCAGCAACTCAGGGGTTAAAGTCTCCAACAGCAGACCTGAGATGCTGGCAGGAGCTCAAGATGGAAGACAGCAAGAGACTGTAGACTGCAATGAACTGACCCAGAGTAGAGGCAGCAACTTCCTCTTATAGCTAGAGGTCAGAGGTGAAGAGGAAGTTGCACGGAGCAGGACACGAATAAAAGGCAGGAAGCTGCCGCGCGCGCCCCCTAGAAGGTGCAGAGCACAGACAGGACCAGGAAGCAACAAGACTGGACAGGACAGGTAAGTACATAGCAGAACACAGGCTGCTGGGACCCCTGCACAGGGAGCCCCAGCAGAGACATGGCAGGCACGGACAGGCCGACGGTCCAAGGCAAGGACCGCGGCATGAACCGTGACAGTACCCCCCCCCCTCAAAGCCCCCTCCTCCCCCTCCAAATCACAGAATGGCATTCCACATAGGCCAGGGGCCCGCAACTTCTACGGGGGCAACCCCAAAACCAAGTACAGGCTGTATAATAGCCAGTATAGGGAAAACCTAGAAACGGAGGTGCATGGGAGGAACAAGCGGGGCACTAGGCAAAATGGGAGGGGAACCCAGGGCGGGCAATAAGCCACGGGGACTCAGAAGGCTCAGGGCGAGACCGTAAGCCACGGGGACTCAGAAGGCTCAGGGCGAGACCGTAAGCCACGGGGACTCAGAAGGCTCAGGGCGAGACCGTAAGCCACACAACAGACGGACGCTCTGGGCTGGACCATGAGCTGGGCCAAACGTAAGCTCTGGGCTGGACCATGAGCTGGGCCAAACGTAAGCTCTGGGCTGGACCATGAGCTGGGCCAAACGTAAGCTCTGGGCTGGACCATGAGCTGGGCCAAACGTAAGCTCTGGGCTGGACCATGAGCTGGGCCAAACGTAAGCTCTGGGCTGGACCATGAGCTGGGCCAAACGTAAGCTCTGGGCTGGACCATGAGCTGGGCCAAACGTAAGCTCTGGGCTGGACCATGAGCTGGGCCAAACGTAAGCTCTGGGCTGGACCATGAGCTGGGCCAAACGTAAGCTCTGGGCTGGACCATGAGCTGGGCCAAACGTAAGCTCTGGGCTGGACCATGAGCTAGGCAACGGGCGCTCTGGGCGTACCATGAGCCAGCGGACAGGGATACTGACACTCTGGGCGTACCATGAGCCAGCGGACAGGGATACTGACACTCTGGGCGTACCATGAGCCAGCGGACAGGGATACTGACACTCTGGGCGTACCATGAGCCAGCGGACAGGGATACTGACACTCTGGCGTACCATGAGCCAGCGGACAGGGATACTGACACTCTGGGCGTACCATGAGCCAGCGGACAGAGATACTGACACTCTGGGCGTACCATGAGCCAGCGGACAGAGATACTGACACTCTGGGCGTACCATGAGCCAGCGGACAGGGATACTGACACTCTGGGCGTACCATGAGCCAGCGGACAGGGATACTGACACTCTGGGCGTACCATGAGCCAGCGGACAGGGATACTGACACTCTGGGCGTACCATGAGCCAGCGGACAGGGATACTGACACTCTGGGCGTACCATGAGCCAGGGGACAGGGATACTGACACTCTGGGCGTACCATGAGCCAGCGGACAGGGATACTGACACTCTGGGCGTACCATGAGCCAGCGGACAGGGATACTGACACTCTGGGCGTACCATGAGCCAGCGGAACAGACAGACACTCTGGGCGAACCATGAGCCAGCGGAACAGACAGACACTCTGGGCGAACCATGAGCCAGCGGAACAGACAGACACTCTGGGCGAACCATGAGCCAGCGGAACAGACAGACACTCTGGGCGAAACCATGAGCCAGCGGAACAGACAGACACTCTGGGCGAACCATGAGCCAGCGGAACAGACAGACACTCTGGGCGAACCATGAGCCAGCGGAACAGACAGACACTCTGGGCGAACCATGAGCCAGCGGAACAGACAGACACTCTGGGCGAACCATGAGCCAGCGGAACAGACAGAGACAGACATGACAGCAGGTAACGGCCGAAAAACGTAGGCGAGGTCACCCCGGCGGAATCCATGGTCAGTTCATACTGTAACGGAGCGGCGCTGACAGACGTATGCCGAGGCGCCGACCGCCGACATCCGGGTGTGGATCCTCTGTGATCACCGCAGGCGAGGTGGTAGCTGGAGGACCACGCCAGGGAGTGGAGTCTAAGGGGCCCCTGGTCTTCACCAGAGCCCGCCGCAAAGCGGGATGGATTTGGCTGCGGGACCCCCAGGTCACTACCCCTGGCGTGGCTACCTGCGGTGACAGCCGAGGTGCAGGACAGGAACACAGGAACGTATACAGCAGGGCAGGTAGAACGCACTCAGGAACACAGCAGGATACAGGAGGGATCAACGTACACATGACACCACAGGATACGGCAGGAACTGGACGGGAACACAGGAGGTACAGACCAGGAACACGGCAGGATACATCGGGAACAGGAGAGCACATCCAGGACAGGAACACAGCAGACAACGGAGACAACAGACAGATGGCCAGGAGCTCAGATGGGAAGCAGCAACTGGACCAGCAACTCAGGGGTTAAAGTCTCCAACAGCAGACCTGAGATGCTGGCAGGAGCTCAAGATGGAAGACAGCAAGAGACTGTAGACTGCAATGAACTGACCCAGAGTAGAGGCAGCAACTTCCTCTTATAGCTATGAGGTCAGAGGTGAAGAGGAAGTTGCCCGGAGCAGGACATGAATAAAGGCAGGAAGCTGCCGCGCGCGCCCCCTGAAGGTGCGGGAGCACAGACAGGACCAGGAAGCAACAAGACTGGACGGACGGGTAAGTACATAAGCAGAACACAGGCTGCTGGGACCCCTGCACGGGGAGCCCGCAGAGACAGGGCCCGGCCGGACAGGCCGACGGTCCAAGGCAAGGACCGCGGCATGAACCGTGACAATACTGCACTCCCACAGTTCGGTGGTGGACTGCAATGTGCCACCATGAGCTCGACGGTAGGGTGAACATGCTCATGGGGAGAAAACTAGCCATACAGCGGCTTCCCTGAATTTTTGGGCAAGGGGAATCACAAATGTCAGATGACGGACGGCGGCTGCCTAAGAAGACAACTATTGCAGGTGGCTGAACTTGGTTAAAACTTTGAGCTGGGGGCAAGCGATCCCCAGCTAAGGGAATGTTGTGTCATGATTGGGGTCATACAATACATGGAAACCTCTAAAGAATCATTTATGCTATCTACAATACATGAAAAAACTTTGAGATTCTTAGTTCCCAGGTTTTGATCAAAAAATGCTTAAGCCACCCCCGGCTTACAACGGGATCTCAAGGCGGGTGGTCCTATTGTATTCTTAACTCTCACTAGAGTCAACAGACTTCTCATAGGGTCAACCGACCTCCATAATCCAGAGAGAAAAATAAAAAAAGCACCAACCCTGCAAGTATACTGCACTGATATAACAACCTGTGGAAGTGGGTGGGGTGCAGAGACCAAATTTGGGGGCATCCTTCCCCCCTATTTTAGCTTAAAAGCAATATATCCCAAATACAACGTTATAGTTTGCACACAAAAAAAAATTTTGAAAAACACAATGTGAACCTGGGTGGGCCCCGGCTTTGCGCGGCATATGTATTATATATATATATATATTTAATTTTTATATATATTTTATATATATATATATATATATATATACACGCACACCATTACCCGTGGCCACCAACTGCTAAAAGGGCTATACAATACAAGGCAGCTTGAGATCACTTTATAAGCCGTGGGTGGCTTAAGCATTTTTTTATCAAAACGTGTGAACTAAGAATCTCAAAGTTTTTTCATGTATTGTAGGGTAGCAAAAAAAGAGGGGGGGCAGGCCCCTTTCCTATTTATTTTTTTTTAAATTTTTTATGGTTTAAAAGGGGTGGGCGTGCCCACCAAAAAACCCCGGGCCAAAAGGGGTGTTGTTTTTTTATTGGTTTTGTAGGGGTAATGGGGGGCGGAAGTATAAGGGTGGTGTGGGACACCAAAACTATGGCAGTTTAAAAGAAACTCCAGGTCTGCCATCCTCAAGGGCCTTTAACCGGGGGTTTTTTCCTGTGGGAAAGCCCAAAAGGGCCTTCGGTTTTTTTAGCCCAGGGTTTTAAGGCAACAAAATAAGTACAGCGCAATTTTTTTATTTGCCAAAAAAAAATTTTTTTTGGTTCCACCCTTTGTTTAAAAAAAAAACTGGTTTTTTGGTTTTTATTGGAGTAGGGGAAAGCCCCTTGGGGGGTAAGCAAAGGGTGGTTTGGAGGGGGAACCCAAAACTCTGCCAAGAACTGGTGTTGTGTTTGTATTAGAGTTGTGTTGTCACTAGGGGGTATGCATAAGGGTGGTATGGGACACCAAAACTCTGTCAAGAACTGGTGTTGTGTTTTTATTGGGTTAGTGGAGTCACTAGGGGGTCAGCATAAGGGGGTGGTTTTGGGCACCAAAACTTGTCAAAAAAACTGGGTGTGTTTTTTATTGGGGTTTTTTTGGGGTCCCCTAGGGGGTTTAGCCTAAGGAAAAACCCGGGGGTCTAAGATGGGCACAATTTGATGTCCATTAAAAAGAAAAAGAACATAATGATGATGCCGGTGGCATTTTAAAATGCTTTTTACGAAAACCGTATTAAGTTGCTCTTTTACTACATGTCCCCAGCTGTTGTCTGGCTAACTGGAGTAGAACCAAACAAAAGGTCCCAGAATGGGGTCTTGTTTGACATTTACTTCCATGGGGGAGTTTTGTCAACATGTGCAGAGGAGGAGGATGGTGGTAGGGCCAAAGAATATTGTCTGGGAGGACCCCGTGTTATCTTCCTCCGCTTATAATTTGAAGTTTTTCCTGTCATTGTAAATTTCCCGCCTTTTAATGATAATTTAGTGACTGTGAGAAGTGTTTTCTCGAAAAGGACCAGTTTAACTTTTGTGATGTAAATAAACTGGAATACTGAAGAAAGAAATCTGTCTTGTGCCCACCCCTGAATTTTAAAGTTGGGCCCCTAACGAGCCTTGAACGTCCAGGGATTATCAACCAAACCAGAATCAACTTCAAATAGAAGGGGGTTTTTTTTCCCCTATGTGATAGCGTTTTGGGGTCCCCTTTGGGCCCCCAGCAGGTTACTGATTTGGGTTGGGGGGACAGAATTTTTTTAGTTGGGGTTGGTTTTTGGAAAAATTGGGGTTAAGCAGTCTTAGGCTATGTTCACACAGGTTAAATTGGGGCGTATGTAAGGGGTTATTTGCGCTAAAAAATTTCAAACAAAATGTGCCCCAGTCTTTACGGAAATTCCACGGGTTCTTATAGGGATTTTGGAAATTAGTCTCCCCCCCTGCTCGGACAATCCGCCCGGGGGGAAAGAATTAAAAAGGTAAATTACAAGCGGCAAATACGCGCCGCTAGTAATAAATGCAAAAGGGGCCCAAACCCGGGTCCCGGCCCCCCCCCCCGGACCCCGGGAGTCAGCGCGAGCCCCCGAAGTTCCCGGTTTTAATTTACGCCCCGCAATTAGGGCCGGGTAACTTAGCCTTATAGTCCAAACCAAAGGTACGGTCAATTCTTCAAAAAATCCTTTGACTTTATTCATTAGCATATAACAAAAAATGAAAAGTCTCCCATTTTTAGGGGGTTTAAAGGCCGATGGTTTTTTTAGCATAGTATTTTGCGGGAAATTTATTTTAAATTTTGGGATTTATCATATTTCCCCCAAGCCAAGAGGTTTAGGAGCATGCATGACTAAAAACCCGGCAGTTGATAGGTTTATGATAAAGGAAAAAAAAAAGCTGAGTCTGGGGATATATAGGGTTATATGATAAAATAGAGGAAGCGAGCTCTGTGATATATGGGGTTTAATATGAGAGAGGGAGACAACCCTTGAGCTCGGGGATATATAGGGTTATAGGGTAGAGGAGAAAAAGGAGTTTTGTAAATAAATAGGGTTATATATAGACGAGAAACTAAACTCTGATATATAGGGTTAATGATAGATAGAGAGAAGCTGACTCTGTGATATGTGGGATTATATTAGAGGAGAGGAGCTGATTTCAAAAGATATATGGGGGTTAAATGATAGAGGAGAGGAGCTCAGCTCGGGATATATAGTGTTTATATAGAGGAGGGGAAGCTGAGCTCTGGGATATATAGGGGTTAAATATTAGAGGAGGGGAGTGAGCTCTGGGATATGGGGGCAAATTGATAGGGGAAAGAGGAGGGCTCTGGGATAAAAGGGTTTATAAATAGAGGAAAGAATTTTGAGCTCGTGAATATAGGGAAAAATGATAGAGGAGAGAAAGCTGAGCTCTGTGTATTTAGTGTTATTTTATAGAGGAGAGAAGCTGAGCTCTGTGATATGTGGGATTATATGATAGGGGGAAAAAGGCCTGAGCTCTGAATATATAGGGTTTTTGGATAGGGGGAAAGAAAAAGCGACCCTGTGTGATATATAGGGTTTATGAAATGGGGGAGAAGCTGAGCTCTGGTATATGGGGGTTTATATGAGAGAGGAGAAAATTTAAGCTTTTGTGATATTTAGGGTTATATGATAAAAGAGAAAAGCTGAGTCTGTAAATATGTGGGATTATAGATAGCCGGGGAAAAGCTAACTCTGTGTTTAAATGTGGGTTTTTAAAATGATAGAGGAGAGGGGCTGAGTTTCTGTGATATATAGGGTTATATGTTTAGAGGAGAGAAAACTGGTTTCTGTGATATTTTGGGTTATATGTTTAGACGAGAGAAGTGAGCTCAGTGATATTTTGGGTTTAAATAGGGTAGAGGAAGAACTGAGCTCTGTAAATATATGGGGTTTATATGATAAGGAAGGACTGAGCTCGGGAAAATTTGGGGTTATATGATGGGGAAGAGAAGTGAGCTCTGGATATATGGGGTTTAAAAGAAAAGGGAGAAGCGACCCTTTTGGGATATATAGGGTTTTATGATAGGGGGAAAGAGAAGCTGAGCTTTTGTGATATTTAGGGTTAAAAGTTAGAGGGGGAGAAGCTGAGCTCTGTATATGTGGGGAAATTAAATGATAGGGGAGGGGGAGTGAGCTCGGGTGATATATAGGGTTATATAAATTTTAAAGGGGAAGCTGAGCCTGGATTATTTGGGTTATATGATAGTGAAGAGAGTTTGAGCGGGGTGTAAATTTTATAGGGTTAATGAAAAGAGAGAGGGTGAGTTTGGGGTTTAAAAAGAAGAGAAATAGGACGCGGGTTTCCCAACCGGGGAACCAAATTCGTGTTGCAAACCCCATAAAAAAACCCTTTTTTTATTTGTATCCCCAGTAAAAAAAAAAGTTTTTTCCCACATCAACACGGTCAAAAAATTTAGCAGATTTTAAACCCATACAAAAATAGCATCCATAATGATGAGTTTTTTAAATTTTTGTTTTAAACCAACATAGTTGGCCCCTGAGTTGGAAGGGCGCCCTTGGAACCCATTTTTGTTTGCTGTTGGGGGGGGAGCCCCCCTGTTTCCCCAATGCCTTCCTTGAGTTCTAAATTTTTGCAGGGGGTTTGGATCAAAAGCCATTTTTGGGCGTTTTTTTGCTTTTTCCTGTTTTTCCCCAAGGGGTTATAGGGATAGAGGAGGAAGGGGACTCTGTGATAATGGGGTTAAGGGATAGAGGAGGGGGAGCTGAGCTCGGATATAAAAAGGGTTTAATATGAAAAAGGGGAAAGGGGAACTGAGTTCTTTGATATATAGGGTTATTTTGATGGGGAGAGGAGCTGGCTCTGTTTATGGGGTTTTAATTTGATAGGGGAAGAAGTAAAGCTCTGTGATTTTAAGGGGTTTTTTGATAAAGGGGGGAGCGAGCTCGGGTGATATATAGGGTTATATGATAGAGGAGAAAAGCTGAGCTTTTGTGATTATATAGGGTTTAGGGAATAAAGGAGAGGAGCTGACCCCTGTGATATTTGGGGTTAAAAAAGAGGAGAGAAGCTGAGCTCTGTGATAAAAAGGGTTATATGATAGAGGAGAGAAACCTAAAAAATTTTTCCGTAAAAAAAGGGTTATTTTTGAAAAGAGGAGAGAAGTGACTCTGCATATTTTGGGGACTTATGAAAGAGGAGAGGAGTGGATGGGGATATTTTGGGTTTTTAAATGATAAGGAGAAAAGTTTGGCCTGTAGTTATAGGGTTATATGATAGGGGGAGAGAACTGAGCGCCGTGATATATAGGTTATAGAAATGGAGAGAAGCTGAGCCTGTGGAATATGGGTTTTTATGATAGAGAGAGAGGTTTAGTCTGTGATTTTCAGGGTTATATAAAAGAGGAGAGGACCCGAGCTCGGGTGTTATAAAAGGGTTATAAAAATAGAGGAGAGAATTGAGCTCTGTGATATTTTGGGTTTTTAAAATTTGATAGGAAGAGGAGCTGAGCTCTGAAAATTTAGGGTTATATGATGGGAGGGGGAGGAGCGAGCTCTGGGGTTAAAAAAGGGGGTTCTTTTGATAAGGAGAGAGCTGGCTCTGTGATATTGGGGGTTTTATGATAGAGGAGAGGACCCAAACCCTGTGATATTTTTAGGGTTATTTTGAAAAGGGAGAAAAGCTGGTTGTGATATATGGGGTTTTAAAAGATAGGGGAAGGAACTGAGCTCTTGTGAAAATAAAGGGTTATATGAAAAGGAGAGAAGCGGGCTGGGATATTAAAGGGTTAATGATAGAGGAAGGACTGGGGCTCTGGGAATATAGAGTTAAAATGATAGAGGAGAGAAGCCAGCCGGGGTATTATGGGGTTTAAATAGATAAAAGGGGGAAAAACTGAGCTCTGTAAAAAATTTGGGTTATAGGTTAGGAGGGGAGGGGAGCTCGTGATATATAGGGTTTATTATACGGGAGAGGGGGAAGCTCTGTGATTTTTGGGGTTTTATATGTTTAAGGGAGAGAAGCTGAGCTCTGTGATATATAGGTTATTTATAGGGGAGGGGAAGGAGCTGAGTCTGGGGATTTAAAGGTTATTTGATGGGGGAAGAGGGGGCGGAGCTTGTGATATATGGGGTTTAAAAAGATAGAGGAAAGAAGCTGAGCTTGTGTTTTAAAAGGGGGTTTTAAAATGATAAAAGGAAAGAAAACTGACTCGGGTGATATTTTAGGGTTATATGTAGGGGGAGGGGGGAGCGGGAGCTTGTGATAAAGGGGGGTTTTTGATAGAGGGGAGAAGTGAGTCTGTATATTTGGGTTTTAAATTATGGAAAGGAGTGGCTTGTGATATATAGGGTTATATGTTAGAGGGAGAGGGGGCTGAGCTCTTATATAGGGGGTTATTTTGAAAAAGGGGAGAAAAAGTGGCCGGGGGGATATTTTAGTGTTATATTGGGGGACCCCTTAATAGAAAAGGGAAAGGGTTACTGACCCCCAAACCCAAAAACGTGAGTGTTGTACGGGAGCAAACTGTTCACCCGGTATGGGGGCGGGGGTAAGAGTATTTTTAAAACGGGACCTGCTCCAAATTTTTAAAAAACTTTTATAATCACAGGCTCAGCTTTTCCCCCTTTTTTAACCAATCCTACTTTCAGACAGGGTAGAAAAAAAACACTTGACAGGTTTTTTTAAAAGAAGTTTTTTATATACCATGCCCTCTTGGGAAAAGGTGTTACAAAGTGAACCCAAAAATTGGCCCCTTTTAAATGCCACCCTTTGGAGGTAGTACTTTGAAAGATAATATCCAAGATATCAATATCCATAGCCGACCTAGGACACATGACAAGGGATTGTCAACCAATCCAAAATCTTCTCTAAAAAGAGAGGCGCCAACTACAGACAGCTGTTTCAGGGTTCTTGCTCCTCGTCAGGGGATGTTAAAAAAGGGGAACAATTTATTTTTTAACTGAAATGGGGTAAAAAAAATAATTTTGATAATTTTGTCATTTTTGTCATGGACTTTCTTTGTGGGGCGATATAAAGTTTTAGGGTTGTCAGGGGTGGCACTAAAAGTTGCAGTTTGGGCTGTCAGTTTTTTAAAATTATTTCTTTATCTTTTTCTGTTTTTATTTTATTTTATTTATTTTACATATTGTGCGCCCCCATAGGGTTAGAAGAAGATCTTTGGGAGACATTTTTACAAAACTTTTTTGGCTGATTTCTCCTGTAACTGGAGGAAAAGATGATCATTTCCCATAACCAAAAGGGAAGTCTAAAACAAATGTAGAGAGGCTGACATTTTAAAACCCCAGTTCCTTTTTGGCTTAAGAAATCCCCCCCCTCACAGGTTTGTTTTTTTTTTTAAACCAAAATTTTTTAAAGGGTCAGATAAAAAAGGTAGTACAAACAAAAAAAGGAATATGTCATTGTAAGAAAAATTTTCCCAATTTTTAAATTTTCCCAAAAAACACAACCCCACCCCACCCCCAAATTCCATCTCCAGATTCAAAACCAGAAAAACCCTTTACAATCACAAAAGCAATGAAATTATTAAAAACTTTTTCAGTTTTTGTCACAATAAAAATTGTCCCTGGCTGTCGGGGGGCCCCTCCACCCACACAACTGCCATAGACACAGCCCCCGGGAAACCTTACCCCGGAGATTCCCAACACCCTCTGCCTAATTTAAATTCGGGGGGCAGAAAGGGACCAAAGGGTATCCAGCCATTTAGCCCTATTTTTTTTTATGTTTTAATTTTTGGCTCCTCTCTTATAATACCCCCCCTTCTCCAGAGAATCTCCCAAATTCCCATTTTTTAAACAAACTCCTGTCGGACGGGGGGTTTTCTGCATCCCCACTTTGTCGTTTTAAATTTTCCTCGCCATAAAAAAAAAAAGTTTTGATATTCGATTTTTGACCCTCTAAAAGTTAAGTCCCCTTTCGTACCCCAAAAATTTCAAACCAACGGATTCATTCCATGTAATTTGAAAAATACCTGGTTTCAATTGAAACAAAAAAAAAAATCTAATACCGACAAAAAGTTTTAGGGAAATTCCCCAGAAAATTTGCATCAGAGGGGCCCGGGTTTGCAAATTAACCTATTACACAGGGGGAGAGGCCCCCGGTTTCCCCAATTTTTTTGTAGAAATAGAGGGTTCTGTAAACTCCGATAAACAAAGAAAAAATTGAGAGTTTCGATGCTGTTCACTCACGAAATAAGGGGTATTTCTCCAGTATTCCTCCCAAATATTAGGCCATAGGGCCAAATTCCCCTTTCCCCCCTACTAGGAAATCTATTGGGTTTTTAAAAAAAAAGTTTGAATAAAATTTTTTATAAAAATGTGGATTTTGCCCCTTTCGTTTTTTTAAAGTTCTTGCCCCTAAAAAAAGGGAAAAAATTTGGGCCCTTAAAATTAAAATTGGGTTTTCTGATTTTTCTGCATTTTTAAACGTGCCTAAGCTGTAAGTATTTTTTATAGTTTGTGTATGGGGGTTAAAGAAAATTTCCCATTTGAAAATTGCTAAAAATTTTTTTAAGAACCCCCGGGATCTTGTAAGAAATTTTTGAGGAATATTGAAGGCCCCTTTTTTCCCCTTTGACTCGAACCCCTGGGAAAAAAAATTTTGGGAAAACCCGGGGGGGAAATTCCAACCTTCAGTAAAAGGATGTGCACCCCCCGAAGCCCAAAATCCCCCCGAAATTTTCCACCACAGTTTAAAACATCAAATAAAAATTTTGGAAAACTTTTTGGAGTGCAAAAAAAAAGTTTTTGCCCCCAAATTTTCCCATAAAAAATTGGGGAAAAATTTAAAATGTGGCGTAAAGTTTAAAAGTTTAAATCCTTATCCCCCCCCCATCCCAATCTTTCATATATTGCAGTTGGGGGCCCCAAGAAGAAAATTCTGGATTGGGGAAATTGGGCCAACCCCCCCCCCTGTCCTTTCCCCAATTTGCAGATTTTCTAGCTTTTTTTGGGCATGTGCCCTTCCCCCTTTAAAAGGGGCTCGGAAAATAGCTTTGATTTAAAAAAAGAATTCGGGGGGACCCAATTTGGGATTTTATGTAGGGGGTTACAAAAAAATGGGGAAACCCAAAAATCTTTTTAAAAACCAGATTTGTTTCCCGCTATCGAAAATGGAAATTTTTTAACCCCAAATTTCCAATTTTTTTTTAAAATTTTAAACTAGCAATGGACCCAGTTTAAAAACCCCCCAAATTTTCCTGAAAAATTTCACAGAAAATTTATCCCCGGGTATCGGAAAAAAGGGGACACTAGAAGGGGTATATCCTGGGGGGGAGTAAATTGATCCAGGGGCACCCATGGCATAAAACAGATTTCCCCCCAATTAATTTTTAAACCCCAGAGTAGGCCTTTGGTTTTTTTTAAATGCCCTTTAATTCCCTCTGGCAATGAGCCCCAGTATTACCCAAAAAAGGAGGATATCATGGTAAAAGGTATTTTGCCCTCCAACCCCCTCTCCAAAGCTTAAATAGGGGGTTTTTTGCTTAATCGAGTTTTCTAAGGTCAATTCCCAGGGCAAATAGCAATGGAACAAAGGGCACCCCGTCTTTTTCCCCCTTGCAAATAAAACTCTTATTGAAAATTTTAAAAAACGCACCTTAGCTTGGGAAACAGTAAAAAACAGTTTAAATTCCCGGGGGATAAAAATTTTTGGAAACCCCCAATTTTGAAAAAACCCCCCCAATAAGAATTCCCATTCCCACTATCAAAGGCCTTAGCGGGCATCAAAGAACAGATTGCCCCTACCCCCCAGGTTATCAACAGGAAGCGGGCAGGTTCGGTTTACAGCTCCTTTAAAATTATTGGACGTATTCTGTGGTATAAAACCCCCCTGATAGGATCCGAGATCTGTTTCCCACCGCAGTTTAGTCTGTTCGCAAGCCTTACAAAGGTTTTTTGGTTCCAGGGGATTAAGAAAGGGGCCTGTAGATCAGGGACAAGGGGATCTTTTTTCAGGTTTTAATACCACTATTATTCCCCGCCTCTTGCATTAAAGAAAGGAAACCCTGCCCTTGTCTCCTGCATCCGAAAAACCCCAAAAAAATTAAGGTAAAAAACCACCCCCCCAAACTGTGATATACCCTTTTGGGAAATTCCACCCAAACCCCCGGGGGACTTATTTTTTTCCCAAAGTTTTAAAACCCTGCCCCCTGCATTTCCCCTTGACGTGGGGCGCACCCAATCCTTTTCGCTTTTCTGCACAAAAACAGGGGAAGATCTATATGTAAATTTTTGTTGGATCTGGGGAAGGGAAAAACCCCTTTCAATTTTTTTTGATTTTTTTAATAAAAAAAAAAGTTTAAAAAAATTCCCCCAATTTCCCAAAACATAAGGGGTTTTTCTGGTTAAGGGGGCCTGAGGAGTCTTTAGAGTTGGTAAAAAAGGGAAACCCCCTTGGGGAATTAATGAATGGGCAAAGGGTAACGGCCCCCCGGGCCCCCCTTCCCCAAAAATAATTTGTTTTTTTTAAAAAAATCGTTTTATTTCAAGTTCCCCTAATAAAAATTTGTTTTTATAGCGTTCCTGTCCATTCGCAGTTTCCCCCGGCTTGTAAAGTGCAAAGAAAAATCAAAACGATTCTCACGCATTGACTTGCTCCGGATATTTTTTTTTAACCCCCCCCCTTTTAATCTTCAGGGTGCAAATTTTTCCCTTTTCCCACCCCCCCTTAAAGGGCCCCTTTCTTTAGTGCCCCCACACAAAAACTGATGGGGAGTGAGCCCAATTATACTGAAAAAATTTCCCCCAAATCTGGGGAAAATTTAATTTTCCCATTAGGGAAACCAGAAGTTTTAAAAATCTACCCCCCTCATATTTCCAAATGGATTAATCAGGAATTTTAATCTGTTTTCAGAAATTGGCGAATGATCGGGGGAATTTTGGGGGAAAGGGGGGGTGTAAGATACTCAGTTTTATTTTCCATTTGACAACCCGTTGTTTTACCCAAAGCCATATTTTTTCAAGGAAAATGTGTTATCGTACTAAAATTTAAAAATGAATAGTGAAATTTCTTTAAAGGTATTTAGCACCCCAGTTTGCCCTTAAAAATTTCCAACTCTCCAATCATTTTGTCCAAATGGGGGTAAATTGCTGAGGGAAAGTAGTTACTTTATTTGTTTGATAATTTATCCCAAATGGGGGCCCCACCCCCATTTTTTTAAAATATCCCCCATAATAAAAAACGGGGGAAAACAGGTTTAACCCAAATCCACAAAAGTTAAGCACTGCTTAAAGGTACTCCCAATTATAGGGGGGGGAAAATTAAATTTTTAAAAACCCAAAAAAAAATGTACAAAGTAAAATTTTTTTAAGTTAACACTATTTATTTTCCCACCCCCATCTCCTCAATAGCCAGACATTAAAAAAGGAAGGGTTTTAAAGGGTAAAAATATTGGCCCCTAGAAAAATTTTAATGTGTAAAACAAATTTCCCCCAAAACCCCCCCCAACCCCTTTGAAGCCACTGTACTGTATGGGAAAAACTAAATTGTTCTCTTAAATAAACAATATACGGGTGATATTGAAAAAAAAATTAAACATCGAAAATTTTTTGTTTGGGTCCCCAAGTCCCTTGACATTAGGATGCAGTTTTATCTTATCCGCCATCTAAAATCCTTGCCTTTAAAGGGTTACAAGTAACTTCAACTGTAAGAGGGATGGATGGAACCCGTTGATTTTGGCCCACAAAGTAAGAAAAGAGAATTCTGGGGGACAGAAAAAACCCCCCCCCCTAAAGAAAAAAAACCATAAAAACCAACAATTGTAAAATATTACAAAATACAAAAAATTTAAAAAATGTGAAAAAATTGTAAAACCCCAAAAAATGGGCTAAAGTCCCCCTTAAACAGTTCTTTTTCCAACCCCCCCCTTGCTCCAAAAAATGTTTTTTTAATATGAAACATAGAATGGGTTTGGAGCAGGACGAAACAAAAAAGGGAAGGGAAAATTAGAGAGGGGAAGTGAAGAAAATGTGTCATTGGTGTTTAAACTTTTTCCTTTTCCCGGAATCCTCGGGAAAAAGCTGGCTTTGAGGAGGATTTTTTTGGTAAATTTCCACTGCATGGGGTTCCTTGGAGTTTCAAAAAAAAAATTGCGAAAGATTTTAAAGCCACCCACTGGGAGTTGGCTGGGAATAGATGGCTATTGAAACCCAAAGCGCCTGGGGGCCCCCCTCTTAAACATCCTGGAACTGCGCTTTTTTTTTGGGGAACCCTTGTAGAGAAACCCCAAATAGAAGGAGACCCGACAGCCATCCCCCCAAATGAGTTTTTGGGAAGGGTTTTTTGGGCCCAGTATAGTGTTCTATTTTTAAAAAGTGCAGCAGTTAAACCCAAGCACGATCAAAGGGGGCCCGGGAGGTTTAATGGGAGTTTGGGACCCTGTGCCCCCTTTCAACTGAAAAAAATAAAAGTAAAGGAGTTTTCCAAAGATATTGTGAGCCAGGTTAAAAGAACTTGAGGGGGTTGGACCCCTCTTTTTTTTTTTCGGGCACCCCACAATGCGACATTGTTTCTGCGGGGCACTGTACAATTTTTTTTTAATTTTATGGGGTTAAACGGGACCCTTTTTGTCCCCTAAAATGTGAGGTCTGAACGACAGTAAGGGGTAACATAGTGTGGGTTTTTCATTTAAATTGGGGGTCCCCTTGAGGGCAAAAAGGTGGGCATTACAATTTTGATCAAAAACCCGTACCCCAAAGAACTTCAAAATTTTCCTATTTTCCCTTAGTACAGAAATCTTTTCCCAAAATTCTTGGTCCTTTTTTACCGTTTTTGGTGGGGTTTATAGAGTGTACGATTTTTGCATTGTGTTTGCTAGCTTTTGATGGACATACCAGTGTGCACTATCTTTTATTTTTCAAAACAATGTTAACCAACTTATTTTTTGACAAATATTTTAAAACCCCAATTACGGGGGAAATAAAACCCCCCCTGGAGTCACTGCAGAAACTGATCTGGGACCGGGCAGCTTTTTCCCCAATTTCACCTATCCGGGTGCTCACATGACCTCGGGGGGCCAAGAAGAAAGTGACCCTAAAAAGGCTCCTTTCAAATTTGTTTTAATACAACTTTTTGGGGACTGTTAAAACAACAATCATGAAGGCAGAGTTTTAGACCATTTCTTTCATTATCACTGGGGGGAAGCCGGCTATTCCCAACAGCCAGTCTGCCCCCCCGTAGCTTGCAAAATTTAAAGGCTGTTTTTCACACGGGCTTATTAAACCCGAAATTTTGGGGACGGACCCCACCCGCAATACGGCTTGAATAAAGGGGGGGGCGGGGGTGGGGCGGGGGAGTGCCGCCCCGGCCCCAAAAGACAATGATTATTAGGGGCGCATATGCCCCGCAAAAAAAGTGCATGTCACTATCTCCCCCCGGTAAAATTCCCCGGGAGCGGGAGGAGCGAGGGAAACCCCACATTTCTCTAGGGAAAACTGGGGGTTTTAAACCGAAAGACAGGGAGGGAAATTGGGGAGCCTTTACGGGAAGCGAAAACCCCTTGCTGGGGGGAAACCCTTTTAAGGTAAAGGGGGCGCCCGGGTTTCGCTGCCCCCCCTGTCAAAATCAGGTCTGGGTGAGTTTTTTGGTGAAAAAATTGGGCACATAAACCCATGTGTTAACTAAACTGAAGATTGTGTAAATCCCTCTTTGCTGAGTTTTTTTTTTACCTGTTTCAAACCCAGTAATATCGCTCATGGAAAAAACCCTTAATCCCTTAAAGGGAAAATTCACTTCAGCCCCCCTTCAGGGGGCCCCTGAGTGGGGGTTAAAACCATTGCCATTGTTTGGTCACAAAGTTTTGGGTACTTAAAGTTTGGCTGCAAGACATAAAAAAAATAAGGCACTTTTTAGACCCCCCAGTGAAAAGGGAAATTTAATTTTAATTATCTTGACTTCTTTCTAAAGGGCCCAAAATTGTAAACGGGCCCAAATCGGGTAATTGGGTTTGAGACTGCCCCCCACAAACCCTTTTGGATAGAAAACCCATAATCCTCCTTTCATTTTAAAATTTGAGGCCCAAATATAAGTTTAATTTATTTTCCAAAAAAATTTTTTTTGTGATTATCCATTAGGCTCCCGGCCCAAAAAACGGGGGGTTTTTTTTCCCATTGTTTTTTCATATGTTCGCGGTTTTTAAAACCGTCTGAAAACCAAAAAACCATCCTCATAGATTTTAAATGGAAAATCCCCCCAAGTAGCATTTTTTCAGCGGGATGGTTTTTCAAAAACGTGGGTTTTTAAAAAACTCGGAAACAGGGCCAAAACCCTTCCCAGGTTTTTTGGGTTTTGTGCAAATTAAAGGGATTGGGGGAAAGGGGCGGAACCCAAAAATCCCGGAACAGAATGCCCCCCCAAAACCATTAAAAAAAACGACAAAAAACCGGCCCCGATTTTTTAAAAGGGGGTTTGTCTCATACAAA
>JAODAL010045898.1:0-31475 GCA_025379985.1 Phyllomedusa bahiana | reverse complement strand
ATAAAAAAATTAAAACTTAAATTCAATTTTTACTTTAGCCAATGATGCAGTTTATCATAAAATGATCATTGAAATCACAAGAATGATTGACCATATTTTTATCTTATAGTCTACCAAGTAATTTGAACAGGTATCTTTTCATTTAACCTTAATTTGTGCACACGCGCACACACACCTTATATATGAAAGCAGATTTTCTGCATTCAGATTTGTCCTTATCTCATATTTGGCCATGAGATGGCGCTGTCTAGTACGCTACATGGATCCTGCTAAGTCACTAGGAGAAGCATAACAGTGTAGTGTAATTTTTTACCATAACAGTCATGGCCAAAAGTTTTGAGAATTATACAAATGTTAATTTTTACAAAGTCTACTGCATCAGGTTTTGTAATGGAAATTTGCATATACTCAGAATGTTATAAAGAGTGTCAGCTTAACAGCAATTAATTACAAAGTCAATATTCCCTAAAAATGAACTTTTTCCCCAAAACACATTTCAACTTCATTGCAGGCCTGCCTTAAAAGGACCAGCTAACATCGTTTCAGGGGATTGCTCCATTAACTCGGGGTGTGGGTGTTGATGAGGACGGGGCTGAAGATCAATCTGTCATGTTTTAAGTAAGAATCACACCACTGGACACTTTAAAAGGGGGCTGGTGCTTGGCATCATGTTTATTCTTCTGTTAACCATGGTTATCTCTAAAGAAACACGTGCAGTCATCATTGCACTGCACAAAACTGGCCTAACAGGGAAGAGTATCGCAGCTAGAAAGATTGCACCTCAGTCAACTGGCTCACTGATAGAAAACAAAGGGTAGTAATTAACGGTACATACTCAGACTGGATGGCTTTTTATTTAGTGGGTACCACAAGGGTCAGTATTGGCCTATCCCTTTAACATTTTCATTAATGATCTTACAAAAGGGAATACACAGTTTGAATATCGATTTTTTGCAGACGATACTAAAGCTCTGTAAAGTAACTCAACACAATAGAGGATAATATGTTATTACAAAGGGATCTGGATAAGTTGGAGGCCTGGGCAGGGAAATGGCAGATGAGGTTTAACACTGATAAATGCAAGGTTATGCAAAAGGGGACGAGAAATCCATTAAAATGATTACAAAGTTAAATGGAAAAACACTGGGTAAAAGTGACATGGAGAAGGACTTGGGGAATCCTGGTGGACAGTAAACTTATTGTAGCAGCCAGTGTCAGGCAGCAGCAGCCAAAGCAATAGGTCATGGGGTGCATTAAAGGGGCATAGATGTACATGATGAGAACATTATTCTCCCATTATACAAGTCACTGGTTAGACCACACATGGAATATTGTGTACAGTTTTGGGCACCAGTGCACAGGAAAGACATTGTAGAGCTTGAACAGGTACAAAGGCGGGCAACAAAAATAATCAAAGGACTGGGTGGACTACAGTACACAGAAAGATTGGCAAGATTAGGTTATTTTAGTTTAGAGAAAAGAAGGCTTCGGAGGACATAATAAATATGTTTAAATACATCAAAGGTCAATATAGAGATCTCTCCCAAGATTTATTTATACACAGGGCTGTATCTAGAACAAGGGGGCATCCTTTACGTCTTGAGGAACGAAAGTTTTCTACATAAACATAGAAAGGGATTCTTACTGTAAGAGCGGTGAGACTATGGAATTCTCTGCCAGAGGGACTGGTCATGGTGAATTCATAACCGAGTTCAAAAAGGGTTTGGATTCATTTCTGGAGCGTAATAATATAACAAGTTATAGTGACTAGGATTGAGGAGAGGGTCATTGATCCAGGGATTTTTTCTGATTGCCAGATTGGAGTCAGGAAGGAATTTTTCCCTAAAATGAGGACAATTGGCTTCTACCTCATTGGGGGTTTTTTGCCTTCCTCTGGATCAACACCTTAGCACAACAGGCTGAACTAGATGGACGACTTGTCTTTTTTTAGCCTTACAAACTATGAACAATCTATCTTTCATCAAGGAATTCAAGGAGAGAGGTTCCATTGTTGCCAAAAAGCTCCAGGCGCCCAAGAAAGACCAGCAAGCGCCAGGACCGTCTCTTAAAAGTGTTTCAGCTTCGGAATCGGCTACCAGCAGTGCAGAGCTTGCTCAGGAATGGCAGCAGGCAGGTGTGAGTGCATCTGCACGCACTGTGAGGCGGAGACTCATGGAGCAAGGCCTGGTGTCAAGGAGGGCAGCAAGAAGCCACTTCTCTCCAGAAAAAAACATCAGGGACAGACTGATATTCTGCCAAAAGTACAGGGAGTGGACTGCTGAGGACTGGGGTAAAGTCATTTTCTCTGATGAATCCCCTTTCCGAATGTTTGGAACATCTGGAAAACAGCTTGTTCGGAGAAGACAAGGTGAGCGATACCACCAGTCTTGTCTCATGCCAACTGTAAAGCATCCAGAAACCATTCATGTGTGGGGTTGCTTCTCAGCCAAGGGAATCGGCTCTCTAACAGTCTTGCCCAAAAAACACATCCATGAATAAAGAATGGTACCAGAATGTCCTCCAAGAGCAACTTCTCCCAACCGTCCAAGAGCAGTTTGGTGATCAACAATGCCTTTTCCAGCATGATGGAGCACCTTGCCATAAAGCAAAGGTGATAACTAAATGGCTCAGGAACAAAACATAGAGATTTTGGGTCCTTGGCCTGGAAACTCCCCAGATCTTGATCCCATTGAGAACTTGTGGTCAATCATCAAGAGACGGGTGGACAAACAAAAAGCAACAAATTGTAACAAAATGCAAGCATTGATTGTGCAAGAATGGACTGCTATCAGTCAGGATTTGGTCCAGAAGTTGATTGAGAGCATGCCAGGGAGAATTGCAGAGGTCCTTAAGAAGAAGGGTCAACACTGCAAATATTGACTTGCTGCATTAACTCATTCTAACTGTCAATAAAAGCTTTTGTTAATCATAATAGGATTGCACTTGTATTTCTGTATGTGATAAAAACATCTGACAAACACACATAAAAACCAGAGGGCAACAGATCATGTGAAAATATCATATTTGTGTCATTCTCAAAACTTTTGGCCATGACTGTATATGGTGCTGACATTGACCTGTGGAAGAGCTGACAGAGGCTGACCACGTTGGTTCCCCCAAGTAACGTTAATAAATTACTTCAATGCTTTTGCAATTTGCTATACTATTCTAATTTATTTAAATACCCGTACACAGTGTGCATACCAGATCTGCATGCAAGCTTACATCCTAGTGAATAATAGCACGGAATGACTTATAAAAAACATAAATAAATAATTTAAAAAATGACATGCTATTATAGGTGACTGTGGAAAGAGCAAGACAAACTGTGTTACTGAAGTCTGGTAGATCTCTCATTTCTCATAAACAAATTACAGAACACTGTAAATGTGAATTCCTGGACCACTGAATGTTGCTTACAAGTTAATGGACTGCATCAAGTTCTTACAATGAATTTACACCAGGAAGGGTTACCATAAATCTACGGAAGTACACCAAGAATGTATAGGAATCAGATTGTACTCCAGATCAGTCAGACTGACATCTGACAGAAATAGCAGGAGATATGTTCAGTAACCCATCAAAAGCTTATAGGGAGCTGTGTTTTACAGCTGCATCAGTTTGTCCATTACTGGCTTTATGGAGCTCACTTACTATAAAATAGATGCTGCAATGTTCAAGATTATCCAGCGAAAACTATTTTGTCATACTACCAATTAAAAAAGGGAAAAGAATGTGGGTGAGGAAACGTTACATATTTCTACATTGGGTATTTACCAAAAATGCACACCTAAGAATTTGAAGCCAGGATAATAGCAGGTGGCAAAATACAGTATCTCACAAAAGTTAGTACACCCTCACATTTTTGTAAATATTGTATTATATCTTTTCATGGGACAACACTGAAGATATGACACTTTGATACCATGTAAAATAGTCAGAGTACAGTGAAAATGTTGTGTGCCCTCAAAATAACAATACACAGCTGGCAATGTCTAAAACTCTTGCAACAAAAGTGAGTACACCCATAAGTGAAAATGGACAAATTGTGCCAATTTGCCATTTTTCCTCCACAGTGTCATGTGATTTAGTGCTACAAGGTCTAAGGTGTGAATGGGGAGAACTTGTGTTAAATTTGGTGTTATCGCGATCACGCTCTCATGCTGGTCACTGGAAGTTTAACATGGCACCTCTTGACAAAGAACTTTCTGAGGTTCTGAAGAAAAGAATTGTTGCTATATATTAAGATAGCCAAGGCTATAAAGATTGCCAAAAGCCTGAAACAGAGCTTCAGCATGGTGGCCAAGACCATACAATGGTTCAGCGAGACCGGTTCCACTCAAAACAGGCCTCAGTATGGTCGACCAAACATCGCACATTGCATCACATTGACCTACCTGACTGTTGTCTCAGAAAGAAGCCTCTTCTGATGATGATGCGCAAGATAACTAATTTGGTTCAGATGATGTCAAATGTGTGTGGCAGCAACCAGGTGAGGAGTACAAAGACAAGTGTGTCAAGCATGTTGGTGGGAGTGTCATGGTTTGGGTCTGCATGAATGCTGCCAGCTGTGGGGGCTTAAGCCGATTGAGGGAACCATGAATGCCAACAAATACTGTGAAATACTGATGCAGAGCATCATCCCCTTTCTTTAGAAACTGGGCCGCAGGGCAGTATTCCAACATGACAATAACCCCAAACACAAATCTAAGATGAGCACTGCCTTGCTAAAGAACTAAGTGTAAAGGTGCTGGACTGGCCAAGCAGGTTTGCAGATCCAAAATATTACGCATCTGTAGGTCACCCTGAAACATAAGGTGGAGGAGCGCAAGGTCTCTAACATCCACCAGCTCTGTGATGTCATCATGGAGGAGTGGAAGAGAGCGACTCCAGGTCCAAGAGAGGGATATACTCTCTTTTGTTGCCAGCAGCAGTTTAGACATTGATGGCTGTGTGTTGAGTTATTTTGAGGGCACACCAAACGTACTACTTTACATTGTATTAACGTGTCATGTCTTCAGGGGTATACTCACTTTTGTGAAATACTGTACAGATAATAACTTAAAGGGGTTGTCTCGCTACAAAGAATAGCTTTCAAATTGTAGGGAACACAAAATAAAGACATTTTCCAAATATATTGCTTTGTTCCTCTGTTTTCCCTAAGGAGATACAAGTGAATTTATGACCTCCCTGGCTATTTCAGTTCCCTCAGTAAGGGACTTGTAAACAATTCTCCCCCTGCTGTTTGTTCAATAAGATAACAGTGAGTGAGGTCATCACACAGGTCACAGCAGTGTCCTGTGCTGCTCAGCAGTAAAAAGCTTGATTTATGTAAAATAAACAGAACTGTAATTAGGGCTTTTGTTTTGGGGATCAGATAAGAAGTCCTGATCTAATTAGCATCTGAAAGCACAGCAGGGCAGGGAGCTGTACAAGCATGGAGCTTATGCAAATGAGTCAGTCTGAACCAGGAAGTGACAGAGTATTTCATTCATGCATTCTCTGAAACTCTGAAGGGAGACAACTCCTTTAAGTCCTTCAGTGACCAATGAAAACCGAACAATGATTTGCTTCCAGATCTATAGAACAAATTGCATAATAATTAATAATGAATATACCACCAACAAAAATACAATTCTCATTTCTTTGTGACATTAAAATGATGAAGAGATACATCTTACACCTATATTCAAACCAAGAGTATCAAATGGACTATATTCAGTTACTTGAAAAAGTCTGTTTGCTCGGCTGTAGGCTTGCACTAGGTAGATTGAAGTATCCATTTACCTATAAGCTAGTTGCTGCATGTTACAATTACTATTTTTTAAAACCCTTTTAGGAATGAATTTTACTTTTCACATCTATAAATTGGAAATTTAGTGAAAGCAGCATTAATTTTTAAGATGTGAAACATTCACTCAAACCTTTTTCCTTCTATGTTTTATGTAGGTATGACTACATTAGTATTCTATATATAACAGTATTGTTTACAGAAACATTAACTAAGTTTTACTGTGTTAAGTTTATAAAAGCCAACTGCCTAAATAGGTAAAGGAGAGCCATCTTCTGGTCAGACGACTGTATTACAAGAATACATGCAGCACAAAGAACTATCCCCAGACATAAAATATCCTAATTGTGTTGTCTACTCAATGGGAGCTGAAGGAATTATTATACTCTCCTATTCAACCACTGGTAAATAGAAGCATATTAGAAAAATCAGCAGCATATATTGTATTATAAACTTATTCACCTTAGAAATCTAGGCCAATAGATAAATAGAAACGCTTTAAAAGAAGTCTAAAGTAAAAAAAAATAAAAAAAAAATTAGTCATAATGCCGTGCCTTTGGACTCATTGTTAAATAAAACGCTAAAGGAAAGCTACTGCAAATTGATATATAACCGTGCATAATCTACAGAATAACCATTCTGAATATGTGCTGGCAAATATTGAAAGCTCCTAAACCAAGCGCTGAAAATCCCCCAAAAACTTGCAATAACCATAAACTTCCATAATTTCAACCTCTTTTGGCTATTTTCACAGCTTCATCAAAATGAGCCATAAAGGGGACCTGTCAAGTGGTTTATGCTGCCCTGAGAGCAGGATATGGTAGAGGGATAGAAGCTGTGTGCACGGATGTGTAGCTTTATATGACTTGGAGCAGGATTGCGGAGTTTAAAACAAAGTAAATCCTGACTGGACGATTCAAGAGACAATAGGAATCCTGCATACCCTTCATACATACCGTGATTGACAGCTTTCCCTGTATCAATGTGTGTACAGAGCTACCTGAAACACAGTATGTGGGCAGGGTCAGTAATACTTTGTTTAATTTTCACATACCATATATACTCGAGTATAAGCCGAGTTTTTTCAGCATAAAAAATGTGCTGAAAAATCCCCCCTCGGCTTATACTTGAGTCACTGTCGGCGCTCGGGCGCTGGATGGCCCAGGCGCCGACAGGGCCGCTTCAGTTATATGCGACTCCTCAGGGAGTGCATATAACTGAAGGCAGAGTCAGCTGACAGTGTCCGAGCACTGCAGTGGCCCAGGCTCTGTCAGCAATTTCTTCCCCTGCATGCGACTCCTCCGGAGCGCATACAGGAGGAGAGATACCACTGCTCTGCAGTGGACTCCGGGCGGCCGCAAACTCGCGGTTGTCCGCAGTTTCCGGCACAGGCAGCGTGTGTCATCACGCTGCGTGTGCGGCTTGATGACATCACCCGCCTTTGCCGAGAAGACCGAGGAGCGCACCCGGGAGACGGAGCAGCGGAGAGCCAGGTAAGTGGTTTTTTTTGTTTTAAAACCCTGTCTATACCTGCCTATAGCCTGCCTAGGGGACCTATACCTGCCTATACCCTGCCTAGGGGACCTATACCTGCCTATAGCTTGCCTAGGATGACCTATACCTGCCTATACCCTGCCTATAGCCTGCCTAGGGGGACCTATACCTGCCTATACCCTGCCTATAGCCTGCCTAGGGGACCTATACCTGCCTATACCCTGCCTAGGGGACCTATACCCTGCCTATAGCCTGCCTAGGGGGACCTATACGTGCCTAAAACAACCTATACCAGCCAAGGGGTCCGATACCTGCCTATACAATGCCTATAGCCTGCCTAAGGGACCTATACCTGCCTAGGGGACCTATACCTGCCTATAGCCTGCCTAGGGGACCTATACCTGCCTATAGCCTGCCTAGGGGACCAATACCTGCCTATAGCCTGCCTATGGGGACCTATACCTGCCTATAGCCTGCCTAGGGGACCTATACCTGCCTATAGCCTGCCTAGGGGACCTATAACTGCCTATAGCCTGCCTAGGGGACCTATAACTGCCTATACCCTGCCTATAGCCTGCCTAGGGGGACAATTACCTGCCTATAGCCTGCCTAGGGGGACCTATACCTGCCTACACCCTGTCTATAGCCTGCCTAGGGGGACCTATACCATGCCTATAGCCTGACTAGGGGGACCTATACCTGCCTATAACGACCTGTACCTGCCTATGGGGGCAATTACCTGCCTATAACCTGCCAATGAGGACCTATATCTGCCTATAACGACCTATACCAGCCTATAACCTGCTTATGGGGGACATATAGCTGCCTAAGTCTGCCTATGGTGGACATTAAACTGCCTATACCAGCCTATATCAGCCTATAGGGGACATTAAACTGCTTATATCAGCCTATATCTGCCTATGGGGGACATTAAACTGCCTATAACTGCCTATATCTGCCTATGGGGGACATTAAACTGCCTATGTAATTTTATTGGTATCTATTTTTATTTTTAAAATTCACCAGTAGCCGCTGCATTTTCCACCCTAGGCTTATATTCGAGTCAATAAGCTTTCCTGATTTTTGTGGCAAAAGTAGGTGCCTCGGCTTATACTCGGGTCAGCTTATACTCGAGTATATACGGTATTTCCTCGATTTTTTACCCAGAAATTCAGCATCAAACCATATAAACCCATATACACTCACCGGCCACTTTATTAGGTACACCATGCTAGTAACGGGTTGGACCCCCTTTTGCCTTCAGAACTGCCTCAATTCTTCGTGGCATAGATTCAACAAGGTGTTGCAACGATGCTCAATTGGTACCAAGGGGCCCAAAGAGTACCAAGAAAATATTCCCCACACCATGACACCACCACCACCAGCCTGAACCGTTGATACAAGGCAGGATGGATCCATGCTTTCATGTTGTTGACGCCAAATTCTGACCCTACCATCTGCATGTTGCAGCAGAAATCGAGACTCATCAGACCAGGCAACGTTTTTCCAATCTTCTACTGTCCAATTTCGATGAGCTTGGGCAAATTGGAGCCTCAGTTTCCTGTTCTTAGCTGAAAGGAGTGGCACCCGGTGTGGTCTTCTGCTGCTGTAGCCCATCTGCCTCAAAGTTCGCCGTACTGTGCGTTCAGAGATGCTCTTCTGCCTACCTTGGTTGTAACGGGTGGCTATTTGAGTCACTGTTGTCTTTCTATCAGCTCGAACCAGTCTGCCCATTCTCCTTTGACCTCTGGCATCAACAAGGCATTTCCGCCCACAGGACTGCCGCGCACTGGATGTTTTTTCTTTTTCGGACCATTCTCTGTAAACCCTAGAGATGGTTGTGCGTGAAAATCCCAGGAGATCAGCAGTTTCTGAAATACTCAGACCAGCCCTTCTGGCACCAACAACCATGCCACGTTCAAAGGCACTCAAATCACCTTTCTTCCCCATACTGATGCTCGGTTTGAACTGCAGGAGATTGTCTTGACCATGTCTACATGCCTAAATGCACTGAGTTGCCGCCATGTGATTGGCTGATTAGAAATTAAGTGTTAACGAGCAGTTGGACAGGTGTACCTAATAAAGTGGCCGGTGAGTGTATATCACAGAGCTCAGATTTTCTCCCTCTATTACATTCTGTCCTCAGATAGGGCAGCACAAACCACCCAACAGGTTCCCTTTAATAGCATTATCAGTCCCTGCAGCATTGACGTTCTGTTTAGCTGATGCTGGAAGAGAAGATCAGTGGAGATGGCGAGTAGGAGAGAAAAGCCTTCTGCAGGGCAGCAGTATTCTAAAAAGATTTGGGCTCAATGACCCCTTTAGTTTTATGCATCTGTTTCATTTCATATAGAGCTGCCTTTTTTGTGTATAGGCAGCTTTAGAATATGTTTCCACACTGGATGTGCTTTAGATTTGCTGCAGCAGATTTGTATGCAGTACACACCATGTAAAAAAATATGCACATGAAAATTGACCTGTGGTGTGGATATTTAGCCCTCAGCATATCAATTAATACACTGTGGATTTATTGCGAAAATTTGCCAAATTAAAATACTTTTTTCATACTTCACTTATTCTGCACAAAAATCTACAAAGAAATGTTAACAATTTGGTGCGGATAGGCTTCTGCAGCACGAAAGCTGTGGATATTCGCCTGACAGAAATCCACAGCATTTCTGTCTCATGAGGACATACCTTTACCATATTACTGAAAATTAAATAATTACCAAGTAAAGAGTTTTATGCAGATATGTACATTTATGAAATGTACATGGGAAATCCAACTTTTCCCTAATTAGACAAATTATGTGGTTCATATATTCACATGTACCATCTATAAATAACGTTAAGTGATTGGTTTGAATACATTTAGTTCTGACTGGAAAAACTTTTGAAACGGCACATCAAGGTGACATCACCAAACGTCATGGGATAAGCCTACATAAACAAATGAGTAGATTACAGTCCAGACTCATTTGTGAAGTTGCCAAAAAAGGAAAAAATAATTGAAGTAAAGAACAGCGCAAAATAATTGTCAAAATTTTATTTTAAGATTTACCACATATAATGCGGTTATAGTGCAGTGAAAAAAGTTTGTACATTGGTCCCTCAACATACAATATCAATTGGTTTTGAGACAACCACTGTGTGTAAAAACCAGAACACTCTGGAAAACGGATAATTGATTCAAAAGCCCTACAATGTCAAGCAACATAATGCAAAATTAACAGCTGGAAATTACCTTCTGTTTTTAGAATAGGAACTTGTACTTTATTCATCATGTATCATAAAAAAACAAAAAGGGGCCACCCTCACATGGTGCCCAAAGGAGCCGCTTATCCTGGCACATGTAAAGAGCAGTACATAACATATAGCACCGCATTATACTATAGAGAGGCACTACTAGACCACTAATCACTGCATGCACTGGTCATGATAATTGGGTGGATCTTCCAGTCATTCACATGAGCCTCGGATCAGCAGTGTCTGTGACATTGTGTGGGGAGTGTGGTATCAAAATACAATATCCCAAGAAACACCACTGTATGATAAAAAAATATTGTATTTATCGTATCCTAAGAACATTGTAACTTGTAGAAAGATTTGCATTAAACTTAAACAAACCAGAAAAAGAAAAAAAGAAATAAAATATAAGTTCAGCTTTAGTTCAAAAGATTCACAATACTGCCCTCAGGAGGCAAATAAGGCATTAACAGCTACAAAGTATTTTACTACCGTAGCTCTGTATTCAGTGGAAACCTATTGCTAGGGTCAAATATTTGAAGTGACAGATGCCGTCCACAAGTTGTATGCAATTCAATAGGCATATTTAGCATGTGCACAAATTTCACTTTTTATGCCACATTTGCGAAAAGCTGGAAAAGTGGGCATGGTCTCCATCAAAGATAAATTTTTATAATGAGTTGTCTGGTTGAAAATTTAGAAAAAAACTATATCTGTGGAAAGTCTGTATGGCATATTTTTCTTCAATGTCCATTATGGAATGCTTAATAAAAAGATTTCAAAGAAGAAAATAAAAAAAAAGTGTGTGAAAAAAGTGTGTGACCTATTAAACCACCTGCCATTATGTCACCTCCGGTCTTGAGCTCCCCTCTGTGAATTCATGTCAAAACCGTCGACTGCTGCAGGCACTCACTGGCCTCAGCACGAGACGGGAATTCCCTGCTGGTGTTTGCTTACCATAGGTCGGGCTGAAAACCCCGAACCCAAGTGTTTCCTCTAAAAAGCTAGCATACCTATATATTTTATAATATCCTTTAGCAATGTACAAAGGTGAGGAGCGTGGCACTGTATGTGGATCAGAGATTGTCAACTGTCTAGGACAGGTGGAGTTTTCGGAGAATCCGTGCACCCCGAGCCCTCACCTCTGAGACCTGCTTGCTTCCCGCAATTGTCAGTGAATACCCTGGGCTGAGCTCTAGAGGTTGTCAGCTCTGGCACTGGGCACTGTCTGTGTGAGGCCATCTTGACGCCCCAACCACATTATACTGCTGCTCCCGCCCCTTATGTGTATCTGGCCCTGCAGTCGAATTACTAAAGCAGCGAAGTGCTGACTTGACACAGATGTTATCTCAGACCCCCGGACAGGTAGGGAGAATGCCTTGAGATGGGATCCTGACCCTGCTATCTGTTTACACCAACAACCGCCAGACATGCGGTGTGCCATCCATTGCTGGTCTGGTCAAAATTTAGACGGCTATTAAACTTCTGGGTAGGAGCTTTTGGGAGCTACCCAGACAGTGTGTTCACTGTGAAACAGAAGTAGGCACTCTTAGGTGCGTCTTTATTATAGTGCATAGACTGACTCTCATTTGCCTTTCTGCTTGGGCTCACCAGGCTTCTTTACCCTTATAGTGGTGTAAGTTCATGTCACCTATACACTGGGAGGCCTAAAGGGACTCTTATCCACTCTGCTTATGGATCCACTCACCAGTAGCTATTTTAGGTCAGTACTCCTCTCAAGGCAGCTACAAAAGCATGGTGATTCTTCCGGTTTGTAAGCCGTTCCCCCTCCACAAAACAAAACCGAAAAAGGGATAAGGACAGCGTTTGTCTTTTGGCGTTACAA
Source organism: Phyllomedusa bahiana (assembly GCA_025379985.1). NCBI lineage: Eukaryota > Metazoa > Chordata > Amphibia > Anura > Hylidae > Phyllomedusa > Phyllomedusa bahiana. The sequence continues at coordinate 19,098 of JAODAL010045898.1, read as the reverse complement.
GTCATGTTGTCTGAGTGATTAATTAAATAAAATTGCGTTGTATCCTGATTGACTGGCCTTCTTTAAAGCTTTATCCAGAACCTGTACTGATAAAACTTTGCAAAACAACAGCTTGACTACTTCCATACTGTAAGATGTAAAGGACCCACACACCAAGTAGGGGCGGGTACGCAAGTGGAAAAGGCCAATCAGACCGGAAACCACAAAATATATATAAACCACAGTACACCGATCTATTGCATTTACAAGTCATAGGTTTATTACAGTGAAAAAGCATTAGGATATTGCCAGAAAATCCATAAAGGGGTACTAACAATCAAATCATATGGACTGAGTTACAGCATAAGATTAGAACAAGGTACAAATGTCAGAGATAAGAGGTCTACTCTAGCGTGTCGTGTTTCAATGTTTCGGTCACAGGCCTTTATCAAGTCATATCTGTAGGTGCATATGGAGTAAGGGATATAAATCGCAGTGAGGCGAGTAGGACTAGCTCTGTAATAATGCTAGCATCTGCATCTATCACCGGACTGAACTCTGGACATCCCTATATTTTGTGCCTTATAGCCATTACCTTCTTTCTGCCATGCTTGGACCTCATTGCTCCCTAGCATTATCAAAGAACTGGTCCTACTTGCCTCACTGCAATTTATATACCTTACTCCTTATACTCCTACCTGATAAAGGCCTGTGGCCAAAACACAACAAACATACTTGTACTGGGGAGCTTAGGGTACAAGTATTTTGTGCAGTGCACCTTCTAAGTGCTGGGCAGCTTGCCCATTTTTTTGTTGGTGATATAAGCTGAAACCCAGCATGGTGTAACTGTATAAATGGCATTACCCTTTGTATCGCTTTATTTATATGCAATTTTCATCAGTATTGTTGCATTGTTTGCAGTCACCCCATGTGTTATACTGTGGCTTTTTGCATACTGGTGTGAACTAGTACCTAGAGCATTTGCTCATTAATTAACGGCACATGGTATCTTTTCCCATGCAGCACAAGGGCCAGAGATGCCTGCTGCTGGTATCCAGTGTATCCACCAGCCATTGAGCTGTAAGTGTGGCTGTGTAGTTTTTGTGAATTCACTAACAGAGTTTAAAAAAAAACTGGATGCATTGCTGGAGTGTAAGAATATAACAAGTTATAGTTACTAGGACTCTGGAGAAGGGTTGTTGATCCAGGGATTTGTGCGGATTGAGGGATTGAAGTTGGGAAGGAATTTTTCCCTAAAATGAGGACAGTTGGCTTCTACCTCATGGGATTTTTGCCTTCCTCTGGATCAACACTATAGCACAACAGGCTGAACTGGATGAATATCTGTCTTTTTTCAGCCTAACAAACTATGTAACTATGGTACTTCAAATGTAAATAACCAAAATGGCTGAGAGGTCTTGTTTCCACTGTAGGGACTGCTTAAGATCAGAACTGGTGGGACCTCTGCTCAGTATTCCAGAAAGAGGAGATGAGGCGCCTAATGTCCTTGCAATTTTTGGGGGGTCACAGAACTGTAACTAGAGAGAACAACACACATACAGAGCCACCTCCCTAACCCATCTCCTTCTCTTTGAAGTCTTGAATGTATCAGACATTTTTAATTGTTATTATTATTTTAAAGTGCCATCAATTCCAGGGCACTGTACATTCGAGGAGGGTTACATACATAACATAGGTCCAAACAAAGTACAATGGCTACACTAAATGACTAACAACTGGTACAGATGTAGAGAGGATCCTTCCACTGAAGGCTTACCATCTAAAAGGGAGAAGAGAAAAAAGACAGAAGACAATGGACAGATATGTTTGTGGGGTTATGTTTTGGCAGAATGATTATTGTAAATTGTAGGCTATCCTAAAAAGATGGATTTTCAAGTTGCTTTTGAAACTAGTTAAGGTGGCGGAGAGTCTGATGTGTTATGGTAGTGAGTTCCTGAGTATGGGGATGTATGGGAGAAGTTGTGGCAACGGTTGTGTGAGGAGCCCACTTGGAGAGATATGGTAGATCTTGTGGATATGCTATGGTTGTGTCAGATATAAATACTCCTTTGATGAAGAAATTTACAGATAACACAGAAACGGTTTTGTCTGGATTACTTATCTAGGTTGCTTAAAGTAACATATATAGCCCTATAGTGTCAGCCATACAGTGCCCACCATAACAATGTCAGCCATATAGTTATGCACACCATAACAGCACTAGTCATACAGTGCTCACCATAACAGTGCCAATCATAACATCCACCATACAGTGCCCGCCACACAGTGCTCACCATAACAGTGACAGTGATAACAGTACAAGTCATATAGTGCCCACTATAACAGTGCCATCATTTGAATGCAGCTATCAAAGATGAATATTCCCTTCTGAAGTATGAGAACAGGGACAAAGCATGTTTGTGTCCAGATAGCTGAGGGCCACACAGATGAGCACTGGAGGCTACATGTTGTGTACCGCCGCCTTGCAAACTCAATTGCACTCAAGTTTCTTGTTTTTCCAGGTCATTTCTCTTCCTAACCTGTTGATTTCTACACCCTCCTGTGGACCTATGACATCTTTTTTTTCTTTTCTACAGTGTCAAAAGCTAGCCATTTCTTTTGTTACCCAATAAAACTAGTTGGGAGGGTGATATTGCATCTCTGTCTGATAGTCAGTGCTGACTGGCTCTGGCGTCCCCCAGGTTGGTCTCTCCAAAGAATGGTGAAAGGGCAAAGCAATTATATATATTGCACAGAGCCTACTACACTACCACCAGGCTTTATAAGTTTTGCTGTGACATTCCTGCCTTAAATATCATCCAATTTTTTTTTATTTATTGTGGTCTTGTCCAGAGGAAAGTTTTTTGGCAACAGGTGGTCAAATTTATTAATGATGAGATAAGATGCCCAGTGACAGAGGACCCTGACAACTGCCTCTTATTTGTAGACCCAGAAAAGTACTCAGTGTCCACAAATTGTGTTTTCTTGATTCTTTAACACCTTGAACGTGGTAGATCGCCTTTGACTTGCCCAACTACCTCCCTATTTTGAGAGAGTGGATCAACTCTCTCAAGGTCTCTACCTCTTTAAAATATATTTTTTCCACAGTGGTCACTCAGATAAACTTAAGCGTATCTGAAAGAAATGACTAGACACTGCTCTCACTCTTACACAAAGATCACTCCTCTGGAATCTGAATTCCCTTCTCTATGATCAGTTGTAATATTTGACCCTCACACCACCATTATTTTATGTCGGTCTTAGAAATGTATTTATTCCGCTACACAGCTGGTGGTAAAAACGTATATGGTATATATATCCATTTTCTCACCCTCACATACAGACAGAGACAATTAAGGTTTAATTGTTGCGTTTTAATCATTCTATTTGCATCGCAATGCATGTATCCATTTATTCTGATGAATAAATGGATGTGACCTGATACTTGGTTATTGCAATTGACATATCCTAATGCTGTATTGTCAAAATCCATTAACTATACCTTTGTATTCCATATGTCTTCTTTGCTTTTCCTTTTGTGATTAACTTGATTTTGGTTATAAAAGACAAATGTACAAAGGATAATGCTGTCACAATGAACAGACTGTTTTTTCTTGCAATAATTATGTAATTAAGCATTTTTGCAAATAATTCCAATATCATTCTATTCTTAACGTTTTAATCAACTCTTAAGGTAGGCATCCTCAAACTGCGGCCCTCCAGCTGTTGGGAGTCTACAACTCCCATCATTCATTTATAGAAGCTATGACAGTGGGAATGATGGGAGTTGTAGTTTCCCAACAGCTGGAGGGCCGCCGTTTGAGGATGCCTGTCTTAAGGCTTTGTCCACCTGGCAATTGTAAAATACTGTCTGATTGTGTTATAGAATCCGACCAGTATTTTACAATCGGTTACCATGGTTTTTGTGGTTGGTTTTCCGATTTCTACCGGCCCATTAACATTATACTGTACTATAATCCGTGGTAATATGGTGGAATATAGAACATGTTCTAAGAGTTTTTGGCCATGTTCACACGGCTTTAAATGGGCCGAAGTGCGCAAATTACGGGCTGAAAACGGCCCAGTCATTACGGTAATCCACAGTTCTCATAGAGAACTATGGATTACGTCTCCTCTCCCTGCTCGGCGAATACGCCGCGGGGGGAGATAAGTGACATGTGAATTACCAGCGGCGTATATGCAAGTCAATGGGCCGGCGAAGTGCCGGCCCCCCGCTCACTCCCCCGCTCCCGCCCAGCCCACGGCCACACGGCGTAATTGCGGGACGTAATTACGTCCCGCAGTTAAGCCGTATGAACATGGCCTTTCAAGACCTGCGGTTTTGAAATCCGACAACAGAAAATCCAAACTGTGCAGACTACAGCTCGGATTTTCTCTTGAGGTCGGATGGGAATGATTTACATGTTTGCATATTCTAAATACTGGGGAAAATTTTTTTTACTGTAGATCAGTCCCGTGTAGACATAACCTATTTTCAAATCAGACATTTATCTATTCCTCCTCGCTGTTCAATTATAGTGAGAAGTTCAAATGGAGCTGTGTACAGCATGCTCATTGCAGCTCCAGTCATAGGCTATAGGACTGAAAGAAAGGCTGAGTACAGCGCTTGGTTACTTTCTTCAGTCCTTAAGACTTTGAAAGTAGCAGCATCATGTTTGTTCAACCATAAATGAATTCAGACTGCTCCTCACTGCAACAGAGGAGTGAGGAGGAATGGAGGCACCGAACCCCCGTTCTTGTGAATGTGGGGGTCCCCCAGCAATAAGACAGTTATCGACTAATGATGTCCAATACACTTTTTTATGGTAGTTGTAAAAAAAAACAGCACCCTCAGGAAGTATGGGTCTTCTGGCAGCTGAGTGTTCAGAGCACCGCACAGGGACCACTGGAAGTGTTTTTTGATCAAATAATCATTGTTAAGCAAATAATGTACTCATCAGGTGCTGCTCACATATACTGTAGGGGCCACCCTAATTAAACAAAATGGTGCCAACTTGCACAGTATCAGTGTTGTGCCAAAGCCACCTGGGAAATATGCAGGAACACAGCAACAATCAGACACCAAGCTCATTGGTCTATGTTTGCTGTGATAAACTCATCACACCAATTTTTTTTTTACTATATTTATTAAAAAAAGGATTGGAGCTATGTTCTTCTCTCCTCTCACAACAGTTGTTCTTGGAGAGAAAGACTATGGCCTGTGCCAGGGACAAAGCTCCACAATATATCCTTTCCAAGTGTAAGATATGCCCTTAAATGTGCAAGGTTGTCTGTACCTTTGATCTGCTGTTATATATTTTTTAACAGGTTATATTGTTGCTTTGTGGCAGATAAGTTTATTGATTTTTTTTCCATTTTGCTTAAAGGGAATGTGTTGCAATTCTTTTTAAAGTAATGTTTGTGTTTTACATAACATTTTTATTTTCAGCTAGTTATTTTAATTGTGTACTTGTATATACATTTATTAATGATACTGGTGTATACAGAGGACTGCCATCTTTAAAAGCAGCTTTGTACTGTGTGACTGTACGACACAGAGCTCGGCATGCTCTAGCATATACAGTTCATAGCTATAAAGCTATGGAGCAGGGAGCCATTATTGTGGAGCCCAGAGGGCTCTTATCAGGGCTGAGAAGCAGCTATTGAACGCTATGTGTTCTAGCGAGGCTTGCTCGTGAAGCAGCAGAGGCTGGGTGAAAGCTCATAGGCTATGTACACATAGGCATGTGAGTGCACGTGTGTGTGTGTGGGCTTGTGAGTGCAAGTGTATGTACGCATGGGTTTATGTATAGACTCGTGTATATATGTGCATGTATTTATGTGTATATATATATATATATATATATATATGCATCTGTGAATGTATCTATGCACGTTTGTATGTGTATGTAAATTTAAGTGTGTGTAAATATGTAATACATATAGATAAATGTTCATGTGCAAACACATATAGATCTTTACACCCCTGTATCGCTAGGCAAAATAAATATATGTTTATTTTTACAGTTTTCCCCTTTTAAACTACATCAGATTCATCAGAACATGTAATCCAAATGGGAAACCTGTAAAAATACAACTATATATACACACACATACATACAGGCACATTTATACACAGGAGACATCTATCTATATATGTACCTGTTTACATATGTGCATGTGTGTGTAAATTGTAACGGATGAGCGGGTAAAGCGGGTAGTGGACCCACTGGACCACTGCCGGGCTTGCTCCAAGGGGGCATAACTAAGTGGCCGTCGGGAATCTTCACAGAGCCTTTGATGGTAAGGATGGCTTACCCCAACAGCCACCAGGTGCTACCTTACAGCAGTCCCCAGTAGTGGCAGCTGACCAACGGGCCAGAATTGCCAAAGCTAGGCACCAACAGGATAGGAACAGAGACAAAGCAGACTAGATATGGATATGTGCAGGTACAAACAAAGACAGGACAAAAATGATGACAACCAGGAGGGTTTATCTTAAGGCAAAGGAACAATACATAGACAGACTGGAAACAACACCAAGAACAAGCAGAGACCAGCAGAGACTTAAGCTGAACTCGGGCAAGGAACCAAGGCACAACCAGGGCAGGAACACAAGCAGAGAACAAGGCAAGGGAACTCACAGACACAGATACAAGGAGATCAACATAGAGACTAACCAAATATAGAGGAAACCACAAAGACGCAAACAAGACAGCGTGTGCACACCGGACTGCTAACAAACAAGATAAGAAAACACACAGCAACAGACTACAACATGACACAACATGCAACAACATGACACAGCAAGGATCAGGCAGGGAGTGTTGAGAGGAACAGACTTATAAACCCACAAGTGGAAGGGGATTGGTAGAGGAAGCCCAACCCCGCTGCACACTGTGGGAATAAAGGAAGGGAAGATGTGGCCGCCGCCCTCTATAGAGACAGGGAATCAGGGAAGCAGCCAAGATGGAGGATCAGCATGGCCAGCATGAGAAAGCCGCACAGCAACCGCAGGTGGGCAAGCAGCGGTGACAGGAACATACACGGTGACAGCAGAGGCCGCGGCGAAGGACAGGAACGCGGCATGGACCGTGACATATATAGACATAGAGGCATCTTTGTATGTGTATATAAATTATATGCAGCTATGTTAGTCCAAGATAACTGTTGCATAATAAAGATGAATAATAACCTGCATATATATATATATTTTTACGATTACTGTTCTATTTTTGGCTATAGATATGCAGTAGCTGACCCCAGTGTGTATTTGGATACTTGCTGACAGGTATTCACATATAAAGGGTCTCTTAAGCTTAGTTCTTAGGGTATGTGGATGTTGGCTCTACACCTGTAATGCAGATATATACTGTGGCATTCCTTCCACATATTCATAATAGAGTAAATGTAATCACAATTTCACTATGGTTATTCCTTTTATAGCCATGGATACACAGCAGCTCTGTATAGTGTCCTCAGTCACCAACAAAATGGCGATTCAGTAGGCTACTCAGTCTACAATCCACCTCTCCCTTCATTTGCACACAGACTAGGGGAGGAGTGTGATGTCACCAGAGGTTGCAGTCCACATTTACAGCAGCCATATTACAACCTGCTTGTAATTCAGCTACCCTTTTTTTTGGGGGGGGGGGGATGTGCTCCCTCTGGTGGATTATAGTGGGAAATATTTAAAATTAGTAAGCATTTTTTAATATTTACCACAAATTGAATGGAAGAAAAAAATCTTCTAAATATTTCTACAAAAAATATTTCATTAATAAAAAAAGTTGACATATTCCCTTTAAACAGTAAAAAAAGAAAAAAAAACTAGCTTAGAGTTATAAAACTTTTTATAAGGAGGGGTTCTTTCACTGAATCCTATAGCTATACATGTTTGGTGGCAATTTGCAGAGACTCCAGGATTAAATGTTAGTTTGTACTGGGTCCACAGTTATATGCCCCAAAAACTATTCTTTATGGAATACTATTCTATTCCAAAAAAACATTTTGTTCCCACAAGTAATCTTCAAGTGAAAAACAAAAAGCAATTGCCTATTTCCAACAGGCAATAAGTGCTGTCAATACTACCTCTGTATTTGCAGCGCTTATATCCATACACTTCTAAGAAGTCCCAATGCATGTCAGTGATAACTCACAAGTACCCCAAAGAAGTAACCCAGCAGGGATCACCTGAATTAATTGAAGACATTAATCACACTCCCGAGGGATACAATTTTATATTTTATCCTAGGCTAAAATGTATCAGTAGATGATTTTTCTAAGCACTCTCTTAATGCTAGTTCATTCCCTCCAAAGCAAGATATGGGGTGAAGTTATATAAGAAGCGTGTTATCAAATGGGGAAAAAGTCTTTAGAAGGAAGGGACCATTAAATTAAAGGGTTTTTCTCATCATGCTGTTTTACATAGATAGCTAGCTTCAAGCTCTTACTAATTGGTCAGGCTGTAGGTGGGTCTACAGCAATGATTGGCATATCGGCTCTCCTATTCCTAGCTGGGCCCATTAGAGTGATGAGTGCTGAAGCTTTATAAACCGCAGTGCACAAGGCTACAGAGCTGTTGGTCAGTAACTAATGTAAACAAGCTCCTGTCTTTCAAATAAGAAATGCAGCAGAGGGCAATATCCCTATCCCAGCCACTGCAGCTTGTAAGAGCAGAGAAAGGTGGCTGGTAACTAGAGAAGTTTGTGTAAAAAAGCAGGAGGTAAGATCTGCTCCTAACGCTAAAAAGAAGCAATGTCACAACAGCAATGTATTTGGTAATAGTCTTTATTTACCTTTGGATCAATGAAATAGGAATACCTCCTTGAAGGGGTTGTCAAACCTATTTTTTATTTTATGTCGCTGATGCATAAAAAAAAAAAAAAAACGGAAGTGAATGGATTGTGAGCTGTGATATCAAGGGAAAGGCACATGGCCACTGAAGCCACTGATTTGCTGAGCACCTCCATAATGCAATGTGCCTATTGAGGCGCATTACATACACTAGTAAAGATACATTATGTGCCTCCATTACATAATGCACCTTGATAGGCGCATTACATACACTGCCAATGATACGCTATGTGCCGCAATATGCAAGGTATAACCGACGCCAGATTTTTCAGAGGATCATACTTTTTGGCGCACTTTACACTGAATGTGCCTAAAAACTGCTGCGGCGATGCCAATTTTCGGACATGTCGCTCCTAGTGATGCCTTTCTAGCACAAAGAGTATCACATCTACACAGACAATTTTAATTCAAGGCTATTTTTAATGACTCAATAGTTCACATGTGAGAAGGGGGAGGGGACTGTAGGATAGCCCAGACAACAACAGCTGGTGTCCAAAATTAAAGAGAGCAATTAATTGCAGTAACTGGAGTTACAAAAAAAGAGGTGTATCATCCTGGACTGCCCCCAGACTGCCAGGGACCAACTCCATTGTTGCCAGGAATGCCCCAAACAGTGGGTAATGCCCATTTTGAGGGTTGGGTTTGCATAAGCTCCATCCTTTTACAGGTCATTGTGGAGGTTCAATAATCCTTTGGTGGGCCACATGCAACAAACATGCCCCATTTAGTTTATGGGCTTTCCAGGTAGAGGAATTGTTTTCCAAGAAGTTGTTGTTTTGATAACCAAGATTAGATATATAATATATTCATAAAATATATTGCATTTACTTTTTTTTTTTTTTTATTTCTTTCGACTTACGACTGTCCTGGCCCATATAGCTGTTTTTTTCCATTTATAGTACTGTATCGTGAAAGAAACCAGATATTTATTATTTTCTAGTAATCATACTGTTCCTTATTAAAACACTGTGGGATTTGTTACAGTGTTACTGGATCCTATACATCTGACAATACTTGATGATACAGACAGTTAAATTATTTTATGGATTAGTACTTCTTAACTATTCCCAATTAATTGTTTTGAATATTGACCTTTTATATATTCTCTAAGTGATTATTTTATGTACATTTTGGTTCCTACCTTTTCAGGTAGGAGGCTGTCGTCGTGCACAATGTTGATTGACCCATTTTTCCCTTACATAGGGATTTATGGAGCTAAAAGAGATGTTGTACAATTGTTCACTAAGAAAACTTTTCATTACTAGGGATTGGTTACAAACAGCTGTCAATTAGAAATAAAGAGAGAATAAAATAAGGATACACAGCATATACCAGAATGATTATAAATGTGAAATGACAGCCTAATTGGCAATAGAAATAATGCTTGCACCCTATTAAGACCCCAACGATATCCCCAGCTCCCCCAACGGCAATTACTGGTGAAATGATTAAAATGTATTACCTAGTGATTGGGTCCCCAAGGACTTACTAGAAAGATAAACAGTTTATTATTTATATCCTTGAAATTATGCGCCTTGCTTCTAGTATCTCCATAATCAAACAACATGATTACAAGTATTAATTATCACAGCATGCTCCATAAATTATTATTTTCACAATGACACAGTTTATGTACCATGCAATTTTCCTTCTCGTTTTAAAGGTATTTATGTATAGTGAAACTTGAAAATCTAAACTTTTATTTAAATTAAAAAGAAACAAAACAAGCCTTAAAGGGGTTTTCTAACTTAGCTGTTTCACTGATTCACAAGCAGTTTACACTCACGCTGTCTCCTCGGGCTGTGGGTGGTTCTGTAGCAGTGATTAACATATTCAGCTACTAGCTGAGCCCTTATTCTGTCAAGTACGAGAGAGCTAATCTTCCCTAAGCAAAAATTACAGGTGTTTTGAGGACTGAATACAATGGCTTACCTGTACACAGAAGCTAATCTTGTTAGAGATCATTTGTTTTCTCTGAACAGAGCTGTTTTCTCATCTAATCAGATAATCAGCGTAATGGTCTGGTATGCAGGTAATCACAGAAACCTGTATGCACTCAGAAGCACATAAAATGTCTCTTCATGACTAAAGCAGAATCAACAAAGCAATATGTTTAGAAAAAGTCTTCAATTAACAGTCCCTTCATGCTGAAATATAATCTTTGCAGTGAAAAATCCCTTTAAATATGTAAAGGATAAGACTTCTCAATGATGTTAAGGGCCTACTGCTCCACAATGGTTATTATAGTCTACAGACCTTGTTGTAGTCAAGACATTGCACTGCAAACGTTATACCATGATAAATAATACAAAGGTACACTATGCAGCAATATAGTACCCACTGTAATGGCCACTTTTGTGTTTGTAATAAAAATGGACATTTGGGAAATAATTTTTTGGCCATATGGATGAGAACTTCACAAACCCCTGTCACCAAATGTTTTTAAAAGTTTAGGTTTAAAGGGGTTCTGCCACGATCTCATTTCATACCCCCTGCATCCAGCTCTACAGGTCTGTGTGCTCAGAAGGAGGCGTGTGTGATTTGTTTGAATTGCACATCATGTGACCCAGCAGGATGACATCACCAGGCCTTTCCTCTCAGTAGTCAAAGAAAGGTCTGCTTATGTAAAGCATTGTGAATAGCTGAGAGGTAAAGTTTTTGCCTCCAGACACAAGGGTCCTAGGTTCAAATCCCTGCAGGAACCAAACCTGTGTTTTTTTTTTCTCTTTATCAATGCACAAACCTTATTGAGGTTTCTTTATGTATATTTATTTGCACTGTTTGAACTAAGGAGTTCAGAGGACGGGAGTAGAATGACAGCACTTGGAGTGTGAACACTCAGTAGGTGCCTGAGAGGAGAAGTGATGTCTGAGCATGTGCGACCAGGAGTGAGGAGCTCTCGGCACTGTTTTTATCCCCTGGAGATGAGCTGTAAACAATGGATCACTAAAGGATCAGCTAAAACAAAAACGGTGCAGAATTTTTAATAATAATGAATGGTGAAAATGTTTGTTATTTAATTTGCAAGCTTCCCACGTCAATTTAACTTTATGGAAAAACCCCTTTAATTAAAAATCCACATTAAGCTTCCCTGAACATATGAAAATTGATATTACATAATGGACAACCTAATTGGACCTGGTAATGTTCCCTTTTGTAGTAGCTTTAAAAGGGGTTTTGCCATTTCATAAACTCCCTTCTGAGGTCTGGGAGATGGCTACACTTGTGCAGTTATCCCCGTTCATAATTATGGGAGCTTCAAATATAGAGGGGCGAGTCCGCTCAGGTATATTAAAAACTCCCATAGACAGCAAAAACGTAGACTCCATTTGCTATATTAACCTTTAGGGGGCAGTGTTGACTACGATGTGATATCTGTCGGGTCACCTTTTTCCCAGTAACCCAACGAATACCTGCAACATTGTGAATACCGTAGTGTGAACCCAGGCCTTATGTATATGGTTTTGTTTCTTAAATTATGTAATTAAGGATATTAATGCATGTTGATAATGTACACGTTACATGGTGTGTGGTGTTAGGGCTTATTGCCAACGTTCAATAAGTATTGGTAGCATTAGTGTTTCTGGGTGTGTGGACTGTTCCACGTACCTATTGTGAACAATTTGTAGCTTGTATAAGTGGTAAGTGTGAGACTGAGCTGTGGAGTATTGTTCCCCATCTAGTCCGAGGCCACAGAGGTGTGTATCTTCTGTGAGTATTGGTGGCAACAATATATGGCACCTAATGTACTTAAGGTTGTATGCACTGATCTATAAACTGTGTGCATACAAGTTGATTACATAGGTATAAACATGACCCACGCATGGATATCTGTTAATTTAAAGGGGATATGCAATCAAAAAAATATTGTTAACTCGTGTTTTATGTTAAACATATTTTTTAAGAATTTTTGGTTATGTTTTTCTTAATTTTTCAGATCACTATCAATTTAAAAAAATGCTGAAATCCTGCAGTTTTCACTTTGGCCACTAGTTCTAATAGTCTGACACTTCTTGTTCTGTAAAATGACACCAATGTATATAGATAACAAAGGATCCATCATTCACAATAAGAGTTAGTCACAGCTCCCGCTCTATGCACACCCAATTTTTCCCAAGCCACAGAGCATGCCTAGAAAACTCTCCTATAGAAGTCAATGGGTCTGCTCCTGTATGCCCATGTAGCTGCTGTAAAGCATCTCTCTAAATGCTTTTAAAAGCAGTTCAGGAAAGATAGCTGTTCCCATAATCATTTAAAGAAAACAAATTAAAAAAAAAAACCTACAATAAAAAAATTAAAACCACTAATAAGAAAAGAATATGTATCAGCATCTTATTTCATGTAGTAAAAAATATATTGATGGTAGATTCCATTGTAAATATTGGGGTTTATATAAGGACTGCTGCAGTAGAAAAGAACACTTGGAGATTTGGAATAAAGTGTATATTACCGAGTTGCTTAAGCCTTTAATAGTCACACTAAAATTTGAAAACCATTTAAACAGGATAAACATACAGAAGGAGAAAGTGAAGCAACACTAATAAACATAATTACCATATATACAGCTGAAAAAGCCGCCCTCGGGTTATACTCGAGTCATTGTCGGTGCTCGCGCGCTGCAATGGCCCGGGGGCCGACAGGGATACTACAGCTGTATGCGACTCCTCAGGGAGTGCATATAGCCGATTCCAGAGTCAGCCGACAGCATCCAGGCGCTGCTATAGCCTGGGCACTGTCAGCAAGCTCTTCAGCTGTATGCAACTCCTCTGGGAGCGCATACAGGTGAAGATATCACTGCGGAGCAGAGAGTGAGAGCTCCCTGCTCCGGCAAAGGCGGCGTGTCATCACACTGCCTGATGAAATCATGCCCTCTGTGCCAGTAAGAAGACGGAGCGCCTGGGAGTCGGATAAGAGAGGGAGAGAGGTAAGTACTTTAAAAAAAAAAAAAAAAAAACCTGTCTAGGTGCCTCGGCTTATATTCGGGTCAGCTTATACTAGAGTATATACAGTATAGGACTGGTTTCATTTAAGTCAGTTTAATATGCAGAAAACAAAAAAAGAAAAAGATAAGTCATAAAATATTTTCATATATTTAACAGTAGCTCAGTATTATTGAAGTCCAAACACTTATTAAACTGAAGTTAGTGTACTCTTGTCTGTATGTCATAAGTAGGTCTATACACTATAAGCACCTGTATGCTTGCAATGGCACACAAAGCCAATAATGGAGTCTATATAAGGGGGCTCATAGTGGGGTCCTACATTCAGGGTGCCTCAAAAAGAAGACAGATGGCATTCAGTATCAATGGAAGAAGCGTCTTAAGGACTTAAAAGGAATAAAAGTCAAGGCCACAGCACCCATAAAACTAGTATGGGAAGAAATTGTAACTGATTAATTTTTGTAAGAAATTTGTCAGGGCTTTTTTTTTTCTCTCTCTTTATCTTCTAAGAACAAAAGAAGCATTTACAGAAGAAATCCAGTCTCTATGAGTTGTGTACGGTTAATAATACAATATCTTGCAACGCATTTGCCAAAAGTTTCAGGGCATTCTCCTGGATCTAAGAATAAGAGACAGGTTTTAGGCCGTGTTCACACGGCTTATTCAAGCCGTAATTGCAAGCCGGATTGCGCTCGCAATTCCGGCTTAAATAAGGGGCGGGTGCGGGGGCGCTGCCCGCTGGCCCCATAGACTTGCATTATCCACGGCGCGTATTGCGCCTGGATAATGTGCAAGTGACTTTCTCCCCGCCCGGTGGATTCACCGAGCAGGGAGGAGCGAAGGAATCCACTGTTCTCTATGAGAACTGTGGATTACCGTAATTACTGCGACGGATTGGAGCCGTACTGCAGCGCAAATCCGGCGCGCAGTACGGCTCTAATCTGCGGCGAAATAAGCCGTTTGAACGGCCCCTTAAGGTCACTCTGAAGTCCTGACATTTTAACAGGGCTAGAGAGAAGGGAGATTGCAATACATGTCGGTGCTAAAGATACTAGGGGAAAAAAAGTTTTTATAAGAACCATGTTAAAGTACTTATAGTACACTGAATAATATGGGGGGATAGAATAAAATAGTCATGGGTTTTCCTCTTTTACAGCATTCATTTTAAGATTATTGTACAGGTCCCCTACAATTACAAAAATTAGATGTGCACAATGTTGAGACGGAATTTTGGACCATTCTTTCCTGTATATTTGTTTCAGTTGATCGGTAAAGCAACCACAACATCTAGAGGATAAATAAAGGGCAGTGGTCCATTACTATTCCCCATCGGCTCCCCACCGGTGTGGTAATTGTTGAGTGCCTACTAGTTGTCATAACAGGCAGGGGCCTAATGAAGGCAGGGTATACCGTATATACTCGAGTATAAGCCGAGTTTTTCAGCACAAAAAATGTGCTGAAAAATCCCCACTCGGCTTATACTCGAGTCACTGTCGGCACTCGGGCGCTGTGATGGCCCGTGCGCCGACAGGGACGCTTCAGTTATAGGCTATGTTCACACGGATTAAAGTGGGACGTATTTCAGTCCGTAATTACGTGCCGGAATGCGCAAATTACGGCTGGAGTACGTCCCAGTCATTACGGTAATCCACAGTTCTCAGAGAACTATGGATTACGTCTCCTCTCCCCGCTCGGCTAATCCGCCGCGGGGGGAGATAAGCGACATGTGAATTACCAGCGGGGACCTATAACTGCCTATACCCTGCCTAGGGGACCTATGCCTGCCTATAGCCTTCTAGGGGGACCTATACCTGCCTATACCCTGCCTAGGGGACCTATACCTGCCTATAGCCTTCTAGGGAGACCTATACCTGCCTAGTACTGCCTATACCCTGCCTATAACCTGCCTAGGGGGACCTATACCTGCCTATAGCCTGAGTAGGGGACCTATACCTGCCTAGTACTGCCAATACCCTGCCTAGGGGGACCTATACCTGCCTATAGCCTGCCTAGGGGGACCTATACCTGCCTATAGCCTGCCTAGGGTGACCTGTACCCTGCCTATGCCTGCCTAGGGGGAACTATACCTGCCTATAGCCTGCCTATGGGGGCAATTACCTGCCTATACCCTGCCTATGAGGACCCATACCTGCCTATGGGGGCAATTACCTGCCTATAGCCTGCCTAGGGGGACATATAGCTGCATATACCAGCCTATGGGGGACATTAAACTGCCTATACATGCCTATAACCTGCCTATGGAGGACATTAAACTGCATATACCAGCCTATGGGGGACATTAAACTGCCTATACCTGCCTATATCTGCCTATGGGGCACATTAAACTGCCTATGTAATTTTATTGGTATCTATTTTTATTTTTAAAATTCACCAGTAGCCGCTGCATTTTCCACCCTAGGCTTTTACTCGAGTCAATAAGCTTTCCCGGTTTTTGTGGCAAAAGTAGGTGCCTCGGTTATACTCGGGTCGGCTTATACTCGAGTATATACGGTAATAGGAGAGCCATATTAAAAAGCTATTCTGTAATAATACTATCTTGCAGAACAGTGTACAATTGAGCGCACCTCCTAGTAGTCGATCACCCAAGGTGGACATAAAAGTACAAGTAGTCCAATTGTGCACTTTGAATGACCTTAACTATCCTTAATTTTCTCCATTTGTAGGAAATGGGGCAGATTCATTAACCCCTTAAGGACCCGGTGTTTTTTTTTTTGTTGACACGTTCATTTTTCCCTCTTCGCCTTCCTAGAACCATAAATTTTTTATTTTTCCACCTACATTTGAGGGCTTTTATTTTGCGGGACAAGTTTTACTTTCTAATGGTGTTATTCACTATACTATAGAATATACTGGGAAACTGCAAAAAAAGTGGGACAAATTGTGAAAAAAAAACGTATTTTTTTCATGTTTGCGGGTGTTTTGCTTTTACAGTGTTCAATCTTCGGTAAATATAATGTGTTATCCATATTCTACACGTTGATACGCATCTGGCAATATCAAATATGTAGGGTTTCCGTTATGTTTTGGTACCGTAGAAAAATTCCAAACTTTTTCTATTTTTGAAATTTGCACCACGGCGCCATTTTGTGCGACCATTAACTTTTTTGTACTAACTCCTACAGATGTCAGTGAGGGGGCATTTTTTGTGGGCTGAAGTGTACTTTTTATCGCTAGCAGTTTGGAATGCATGTGACTTTTTTTTTATCACTTTTATTCCATTTTTTAAGTGATGTAAAATTACCAAAAAACGCAATTTTGGCGTTTGGAATTTTCTTTCTTCCACGGTGTTCAGCGTACGGGTTAAGTGATGTTATATTTTTATAGATCGGACTTTTTTGGATGCGGCGATACGAAATATTGGCAACTTTTTTATTATTTTATTGTTTTTATTTGTAAAATGGGAAAAGGGGGGTAATTTGAACTTTTAATACTTTTTTTTGTACTACAAAAACTTTATTTCTTTTTTTTTTTTTTTTTTTTTTTTTTTTTTACTGTAACATTGAGTCCCCCTATGGTGCTTGACCACTATGTGGTGCGATCGTTAATACAGTCTAATGCATTGCATAGACAATGCATTAGACTGTACCAAGATGGCGGTTTCCCCACTTCCCGTCTGCGGCCGGAAGTGGGGCAAACCAGGACATGGCAGTGATGGGAGTGTTCACAGGGCTCCCTGCTGCCATGTCCAGGCGTTAGATCGCTGCAGGATGCCAATCTCCCTGAAGATCGGTGCGGGGCACCGATCTTCATTCATTCAGATGCCGCAGCCATCTTTGCCGCGGCATCTGAAGGGTTCAACAGCGCGGGCGGGTGACGCTACCCATTCGCGCTGTAATGGCCGGGTGTTAGCGGCGATTAGTCACTAACACCCGCCGGCTGTGCTGGGGGGTCGTGGGGTGATCCCCCTGCAAAGCCCCTTAGGGACCATGGGACGTACTCATATGCCCAGGGTCCTTAAGGGGTTAAAATGGTCTAATACTTAGTGTAAACTTAAACTAGACAGTCTTATCATGTGGCAGACTTATATTTAAAACATAAATTTGGGACAAACTTAAACGGTTTAGTCGAAGTAGTGGTGATGCAAACCAAAATAGCTGCGGAGTTAATAGGTTGATCGAAAATGTACATCAGTGAAAATATATACTTCCAGTCTTCTTAGATGAAACACCTTTTTAATAAATACATCTTAAAGTCATTAACACAAAGGTTTACTCAAAGGGGTTTTCCAACCTTTCTGAAAACTCCCCTTCTGCCCCTCACTGAAATTAAATATATTCATATCAGTGGGAATAGAATGGAAGGTTTAAGAACAGTTGGAATCCACCTTTAATTCTCCTGCACTGTGAATATTTACTCAATGTGCTCAAATAACAGACAAACAGTACAAACAGGTGCATGTTATTGGTTTAGTTACTGTAGATCGTCTTGGTCTACGATTACAACTTATATGACAATCAGCCCTCATTTTATTAATATTCATTGAAGAAATCCAAAAGTTTCATTTACTTTTTCCTGCAACTTTCTGATTACTGTTTGTTTATGTTTTTCAGGAGAAAAGATTTAAAAAAAATTATCTTGGCATTGTTTTATTATTTTTAGTGAGCAGAGTTTAAAGATCCCGTAGCAATGGCTCATATTCAAAACATAGTACAGAAGCGACGGACTAGAGGCGTAGCCAGGCAAGCAAATAATTGGGGCAAACTGTGTAGTTTCAAGATGAGGTGGTAGCAGATGTCAGGACATGCATGAGACAAAAAGCATAGTCAGAGGAATAGTCTAGGTCACAACCAATAGAATAAACACAGGAATATACTCTAAGTAACTTTAAGGAAATACCCAAGATCAGGCAAGACTAAACAATCATTGTTCCTTAAATAGGGTGCTCTAGAGCTGCCATTGGAGGGGAATACATTAGTAGTGCATACTGGACTTAAACTCCACAAGAATCAGAATGTGCACATGCCCTAGGGCAGTGTTTCTCAACTCCAGTCCTCAAGACCCACCAACAGGCCAAGTTTTCAGGATTTCCTCAGTATTGCACAGGTGATATAATTGTTGTCAGTGCATTCTGTGGGAGATTCCCTTTACCACAGGTGATATAATTTATTGTCAGTGATTCAGTGGGAGATCCTGAAAACATGGCCGTTGGTGGGGCTTGAGGACTGGAGTTGAGAACATGCCAGAGGAACCGTCAACTAGAGGTATGCATGAAGAAAAAGGGCAAAGGCAGTGAAAGGTAAGCGGACGAAGGGCTGTGAGCACAGCCCCTGTTTGCCTTTGACATATTTCTCTATACACACCC